>JADBJO010000102.1:205000-242500 GCA_016801955.1 Conus betulinus | reverse complement strand
GTCTAGTACTTTATATTTTTCGACTGCATTTCTGAAATTTGATGTTTATGACTTAAAAGCCAGGATCAAAGATTTGGATGAAACTCCTCTGTACAAACAGTAAGCCTACACTTATATGCTGATCTCAGTTTTTTTGTTTTTTTTTTTTAGTTGCACTATACATTCTTATGCACTGGAAAGTGGGGCATGATCGTGTTACCATGTATGAATGTATTCATAGAGTTTCCTGCGAAGAAACATTCTGTGCACTGGTACGCAAGTCTGGGTGAGTTTTCATATGGGGTGTGTGAAGTGTGTACAGATGGTATTTGTTGATCCATTCTGAGTAGCTACTCCTATTTCCAAATCATAATACTGCGTAATTAAGGAGTCTCATCAGAGTCTGAATTTCACCACACTTCTACCTGTGGGTTTGGGTGGAAACAGGACTAAAGCGCACACGGACAAACGCGAGAAATGACTGAACCGGCATTAGATGATACGGGATTCAGTGAACCGTAAATTTGGCAAAACGTGATTCGGTGAACTGGGACGAGGGCACGTTGACCCAATAAAAATCAGGCGGCAGGTTGATGTTCGCCTCGTCCGCGGAGCGTTACTCACCAGCACGAGAGGCAGGACGTGCATCTTGAGCTCCTTGGCCACGGGCAGTTTTCTGACGTTGTTGGCCTTCCGCTGGCATAGCTTCCACACCTGCCAGGCTGCGATGGTTCGTAGCGAGTGGATCAGCTTGCTCTGGGCCTCCAGAGCCTCGTTCACCCCTCGTCTTGAAGGCCTCGTGCTGTCAACATCACGCAGCTCATGACTGTCTGCCATCATTCACAGACCAGGATAAAAGGAGCGGATAATTCGTGAAGAATGATTTTCACCAACAGCCCGCCTCACTTATTAGCCCAAAGCCTGAAAGCGCGGCATATTATGTGACTTGACTTCAGTGTCATGTGCAAAAACACCAATACGTGCACGTGCATACAAAGGCACACCCACGCTCTCTCTCTCTCTCTCTCTCTCTCTCTCTCTCTCTCTCTCTCTCTCTCTCTCTCTCTCTCTCACACACACACACACAGAGCCACACAGCACAAAACCCACCCACCTAATCATCCCCATACGTTTTACACGCCTGTTATGTCAAACTCGCCTAGGACGCAAAGGACGCATAACTTAAAAAAAAAAAAATGATTGAGTATCGAGCCGAAAGATTAGTAGCGTACATACGGCTGTTTGGTTAAAACGACGTATACCAAAGGCGGTGGCTGTCGGTGATATGCAGGATAATAGAGGAGGGGAGCTATTAATACTATCATTTTTCAAACCGTTACAAGAGTACGTTTATAGCGCCTGTCTTCGGGCAGAGACCAATAATCCACCCTGTCGTTTACACAAAGGGCTGTCTACATAGGTAGAGCCGATGGAAGAGCTGCCTGCTGCTGCCACATTCTGTCGTTTACCGTGTCATTCAGTCAAATATCAGTCACGCAGTTTTCACTCATCTTTTCGCCTATTTATTCATTTATTTATCTATATTTGTTCAACAGAAAGTGCATGCTATGCTATACTTGTCATTCATACCAAAAGCAATTTCGCTGGCCCTCTCTTCCGAAAGCCAGTTGTCATTGGATTTTTCTTGTATGTACAATGTGTTTTGGTGTGTATTCACACGTGCAACATCGGTTTTAGTCTCATTCGAATGACTTTTTGTGAAGTGGAGTCGGAACTTATGTTAACTCCCAGGGGAAAATTCCCAAGTTCCAAAACGACCCGACGGAGATTTGAACTCGCAACCCCCAGGATCACCAGGACCATGAGTTCGGCGCTCCATCGACCGAGCTGTTCTGGCCTCAACACCATACCGGCGACTCGGGCCAGAATGACAACACATACGACGGTAATGAATCTCACAATATCACAGCGCGTATCTTGTGGCTGCAGCGCATAGCTTGTAGCTGCAGCAGAACTCTCTCTCTGATTATTACCGGAAATAAATAACTTCAATGTGAAGTCACACACACACACACACACAACACACACACACACACACACACACACACACACACACACACACACACTGACATATCCCCAGACAGGTATCTTGGGGTCATTGAATTAGGCTAACTGCGATATCTTGCCGGAAAACGATTTTTAGAGAAGGACACAAGCATTGCGAAAAACAAAGATTTACACCCGCAAAGTGAAAACATCTTGGGAGCTTGTAGGATACAAGGACAGGAAAATTAGAGAAAAAGAGTAAGTTACGTGACTTGAGAACCTGATATGCGTGTCTAATCTGAACAAAGCCCCGCCGGAAAAAACCACGCTTGGTAAACCGGCCCCGGTCCTCTAAATTAAATAAAATAACACTAAACAAGAATAAGAATTCTGGCTTGCATCCACACTGACACAATTTTTTAAGCCGTCCGGACATATGACTTCAAGCTAATGCAGCGGTAGTATCCAGTCTCCTCACACAGTGTTATGAAGAGTGCCTAGACGAGAGGCGGACACGCGATAAAGAATGCCTCCCAATTCTCAACCCCGACCCTCTCTTCAGTCGGTTAAGAAAACAAAAACAAAACAAAAAAAAAAAAAAAAACAAACAAACAAAAAAAGCTTGGGCCACAAATGAGAAGGTCTTCGTAGCCGGAAGACTCAGAGATGGTTTGATCGACGAAAATGAAGTGACGTCTTATCGGCATATCATCATAAATCCAAAATTTATAAAGAGAGGGGGTTAGTTACCGCCAAGGACCCCCCCCCCCCCCCCCCCCCCCACACACACACACACACACTTCCCTTTCTTTCTAAATATTGTTCATTTTCCGCCCACAGTCACTCCGTTTTGAAACTTATCATAAATCCAGATTACGTTCGTTTAACAAAGATTAAAATAAAAATCCTTGTAGACTGGCGCAGAGCCTCCAATCGCCGTAAAATGTGACCGACATTTTATACAGCTTACTGCACACAATGCGTGAAGAATTCGTTCTGCGGATGTGCGATGGCTCGGAGGTACAACACCCACCCCCCCCCCCCCCCCCCCCCCCCCCCCCACACCATATGAAATGACATTTAAATCGGATACAAACTAATACTAACACTGTCACAAGTACACAGACATTATTGCGGTAAACTCGGCAGTTGATGGTATCGCAAGCTGGGGGAGGAGATAGGGCAGAAGGAGGAGGGAGGAGGGGGCGAGAGTAGGAAGGACGGATGTCAGAAAGGGAAGGGGTGGGGGATGGGGATGGGGAATAAGCCAAACTCGGTCGATTACTCCGGATGCGCAGGCCTTCCGCACTCAGTTATGGTGGGGTCAGACCTGGTCAGACCATGGAATGGGGCGGTTTCGGTTATTTCAGACATATGGGACGATGGGTGAGAAAAAACGACTGGGGTAGCGCGCGTATGTATGTGTGTGTGTGTGTGTGTGTGTGTGTGTGTGTGTGTATGTGTGTGTGCGTGCTGCGTGCGTGCGCGCGCGCGCGTGTGTGTATGCGTGCGTGCGTGTGAGTGCGTGCGCGCTTGTGCAGGGGGTGGGGGAAGGAAGGGAGTGATGTGGTGAAGGAGGACAGGCAGGCACATAGGCCTTGCTACAATGTCATGCTATAATTCTTACCCCGATTCAATGAAACATTTGCCAACAATCGCTTACTGTCCAACTCCCGACTAGGATTTCGCTACATGAAACCCTCCAAAACGGACACCATCGAAATTTAAAGGAAAAAAAAAAAAAAAAAAAAAAAAAGCGTGCTTAAAAATTGTTTGTTAAAAGCTTAGCGCTTCCAAGATGCTATTTCAACACACACACACACACACACACACACACACACACACACACACACACACACTGAACAGAAGTACACACACACACACACACACACGCGCACACTGAACAGAAGTACACACACACACACACACACACACACACACACACACACAAGAGAAAAGTACGCCTGCTGGCGAGATCGACACACACACGAAATGCGCCATGTTTGATCAACTGACCCAGATTCCTCCCTCTCTCCTGCATCTTTCCCCTAGATCCACATCACGTATTGCTGTCGTATATAAATATAATGACTATATATTCAAATACAGTAGGTTTCTAGTAACCACCCGAACACGGGCATTGATGCTTGCTAACCACAAAACACAAGTATCTGAATCTTGCTAGCGTCTGTACGCGATTCGCCTGTCAGTCGTCCCAAACGGCCGCCTTTTTGGTTTGAAATGCCATCAACAGCCCTATAGACATTAAACAACACTAAACACAGGCAGTTTAACTGCCGTTTGCCGATGCTTTATAGCATGTCAGTTTTGATACCTGTGGGAATGTTATATGGCTGAACAAACGTACATGTTTTCTCACCGATCAACATTTCAATTTAAAATAACATAGAACACGTCACCCAGTCGATTAGTTGACCAGACAAGCAATACAGTTTCTGACGCCTCTGCCTCAACACACTGGCCTTAAAACCATATAATCAGCTACAATATTACGTTCTACGTGTGTTTTATTCTGTGACATATTGACCATGGTTTCGCTGAAAGTGTTTACGAGACGAAAAAATACAACGCTGTGCGTCAGAAGAGAACGCCGCCATTGTGAATCTGGCATAGACCGAGTTGCAAATAGTACAAAGAACATTCCTGAAATCATACAGTAAACTCCTATGTTTGAACAAGAACAACAGTGATTAGCATTTCTCAAACCTTGATGAATTTTACTGTGCTACAGAATCGAGTGATCGCTGCCATACGTAGGCAAATGCTAGGGCTGAAAATTACTTAACATAAAGAGAGGGCTGGGACAATGGCAGGCAGTCCTCAACATGTGTTTTGTACTGGTCAGAAAACTACTTCAAATTCCCCACACGCAGCTGTTAGAGACAAATAAATTACACAGACGTGTAGTCGAGGGTCTCACAAATTTTTTTCGTGACACATATCACAGATTTGTACAAAAGTTATGGACGAAATTAATAATTTTGTTCGTTGAACTCGTTTCAGCGGGCCCCAAACAACGGCTTAATTTACAGATTTCTTTTCGGCAGAAATGAAATAATGAAAACTAAATATATGAAATGTTGCTTGCTTATTGAAGATTTCATTGATATGCGACACGCGGCCATTCTTTGAGTTGATTTTAAAATAACAGCTCTGAAACAAACGTCAACAAACACAAATTTGCCCTGCAGAGGCCTCGCGAGCGCCGATTTGCGTGCAGCCCCGCGCTGCTGGCTTTGCGGTTCGGTAGTGTATTATAAATACGATCACGGCCGCGTGAAAACATCATTCACTTTGTCGGCTTGCCAGCAAAGAGATCGTAGCGTCGCTCGTCTTCCTAAACCCGTTGCTGTGTACGTTTCAGCTTCCCTTCTCGCATCATGTCTGACGCTGCACCAGCTGCCCCTGCTCCTGCCAAGAAGGCCGCGAAGCCAAAGAAGTTGGCCAAGCCTGCGCAGCATCCCAAGTACAACGTCATGATCGCCGCTGCCGTCACCTCTCTCAAGGAACGGGGCGGTTCGTCCCGCCAGGCTATCCTCAAGTACATCATGGCCAACTACAAGGTGGGTACCGAGGTCACCAAGATCAACGCCCGTCTCAAGACATCCCTGAAGGCTGGGGTCAAGGCTGGTACCCTCAAACAGGCCAAAGGGACCGGGGCTTCTGGCTCTTTCCGTCTGGGAGAGAAGAAAGTGTCGGCCAAACCTAAGAAGGCCAAGAAGCCCAAGGCTGTTGCCAAGAAACCCAAGAAGCCTGCCGCCAAGAAGGCCAAGGCTCCTAAGAAGACTGCTGCCAAAAAACCCAAGTCTGCAAAGGTGGCTAAGCCCAAGAAGGTGGCCAAGCCCAAGAAGGTGGCCAAGTCTCCAGCCAAGAAAGTGGCCAAGCCCAAGAAGCCCAAGACCCCCAAGAAGGCCGCTGTCAAGAAGCCCGCCAAGAAGTGAAAGGCTCTGCCGTTCATCTTTCTCCATTTCTCATTTCTCTCGGCCCTCCCTTGGGCCCCTAGTCTTCCCAAGTGGGATGGACGTCACGTTGCATATAGAGTGGCATACTTTCGTTTTCTTCATTTTTGTGCTTGTTCTTCCCCCCCTCCCCTCTTCCATTCCACTTGCCTTGTCCCTCGAACATGCGCACACGTATGCAAACGGAGATAACCATGCATGTAAGACTTTGAATTAGAACAGGCGCGACGCGATATCCAATCTTAACTGCTAACATTAACGTTGGATTAGAAGAGATGTCTAGTCTTCCACCCTCTTTGGCGACATACATCTTCCCCCCCCCCCCCCCCCCCCCCCCCCCCCCACACACACACACACACACACACACTTCCGTGGTGTAAGAAAATAATGATCGAACGAAATTCATTTACGTTCAGTTTTAACAAGCAAAACTTAACACGAGCTTTGCACAATGAAACGGCCTTCAAATTGAACACCGAGCACAACGGTAGCAGAAGTTTGGTAACTACTACTTATAAAAACAAACACAAAACAAAGGTGTGTGTGTGCGTGTGTGTGTGTGTGTGGTGTGTGTGTGTGTGTGCATGCGCGCGCGCGCGTGTGTGTGTTGTGAACATTTCTCACATACAACCGGTTTACTTTCAATGAGTATCAATCTGAGACGTCGAAGTTTTGATAATAGGCAAAACGAACGGGCCTGGTGGGTGGCGAAAAAAAATGAGCAAGAGCTAACCGGCCGGTGGGGTTGACGCCGCCATATCAGGGAGTAGGCAAATGGACTGTATGCGAAACGACAGCTGTCCTGGCTGTCTCTCCGGCAGCCAATCCACAACTCTCAACTCGTCCACGTCACACACAGTGAACCAACGTACTCACGCATACAAACATACACACTCCCATTCCCACCGGCACTCCCTCCTCGCTCCCCCTTCACACAGGGACGGTGAAACAAATCTCGAACGCACACATACACGCTCATTCCCGCACACTTCCACGCACCACCCTTCACCGTTCCCCTCCCCCATCACACACACGCTCGTACACATGCACGCACCCACGCACGCCCCCCCCCTCCTCCCCCCTCCCCACACGCACACACACACGAACACACACACACACACACACACACACACGCATGCACCCACACGCGCGCACACACACTGCGTGTATGTGCACACACACTCACTCTCTCTCTCTCTCTCTCTCACACACACACACACACACACACACACACACACACACACACACACACACACACACACACACACACAGAGACTATCTGTAATCACATAAGTGGGAAGACGTTAAATTGAAGAACAACAACACACAGACTCACACACACACTCGTCTAATGTCACATCATTAATTGTGAAAAGATGTAAAATGAAACTACTACTACTACTACTACTACTACTACTACTACTACTACTACTACACACACACACACACACACACACACACACACACACACACACACACACACACACATCCATCCATCCACTACACACACACACACACACACACACCGCCTCGCCGTTGCACTTCTTCTTGTGGCGGTAGCTGAAGAGTTCCCACACGGCCTTGATGTGCCAGGGCGCCATGAAGAAGCACATGAGGCTGACCATCTGGTCCAGGTCCCGCTCCCGCTTGGTCAGCAAGGTCTGGGCGTTGCTCATGTCGCTGTTCATGCGCTCGCACAGCGTGTCCAGGTACACGTTCAGGGCGAACTGACCCTGCCAGGTCATCACGGCAGTCGTCATGGTGAGCACGATAACGATGATGATGATGACGATGATGATGATGACGATGATGATGATGATGATGATGATGATGATGATGATGATGATGATAATGAAGATGATGATGATGATGATGGCGACGATGATAACGATGACCATGTTGATGATGATGACGATGACGACGACGACGATGATGCTGATGCTGATGATGTTGATGATGATGATGATGCTACCACTACTGCTGCCACCACCAACACCTCAAACAATCATGACCTGAAAAAGAAGATGTGGAAGAATGACAAAGATGATGATAATGACCCTGATGACGATGGCAATGCAACTGCTACAGCAACCACCACCACTACAAAACAAATAATGATAATGATAATATTAATAATAACAATAGTAGTGGTAGAAGTAGTTGTTGTTGTAGCAGCAGCAGCAGCAGCAGCAGCAGTAGCAGCAATGATGATGATAACTGGAGCCTAATACAGGCTGACTCCGCAAGGTTCATTGCGGAAAAGATGACGATGAAGATAGTGCTAGTAATACCGTGACAGCCACAATCACCACCAATACAAGTAGGCTAATAATAGTGCTACGACTACTGATGATGGTGATGACGCTGACGCTATTACCACCAACTGATAATGATAATAACAAACTGACTGCACGGTTCATTATCAAATGAGAATGATCATGATGCTGATGATGACAATAGTAATTCTACCATTAGAAATGATGAAATGGTCTATATTTTTTCTGTTCAATTTATTTATTCATTTAGGCATATTTTGCACTGAAATATTTTGTATTATTATTTTTTTATATAGCCTTTTCTTTAAATCTGGCAATGTAAAGCTAAGCTAAGTGGACTGCCTGATGCTCTCAACACGGCCTGATGTAAAGCTTTGAATTGTCAGTAGTCATGCTACCATGTCAGAACCGCATTTTCTTGTTCGTTTCTTTTTCAGGATAAGGTGTTTGTTCTATGGTCTCACTCGTTTTGTGATGTGACTTCTTTTTTTCCTTGCACGAGTTTGACCGAGCCTTGAAATGGTACCGTGCGGGTCGGCTGCCCTATAACGATTCAAACTTGCAAATATAACTTTGGGTCAAGATTAAATCAAACTTGACAGAGAGAAAAACGTATAATAAAGAATCTTAATTTTCAGCATGAAACGTGAATCGATGGAACGTGAATCGATGAAACGTGATTCAATGAAACGTAATTCGATGACACGTGACGCGGGTCAAACGAAATGCTCGGGGAGCAGAGTCGCGGACTCACGTTGATTCTCCGTTGGGGTTGCGCGCCGAAGCGGGTCAGGCAGTGGAGGAGCCCTCTCTCCATACCCATGCCCACGCTGGATCGGGCGAACTGGCACAGCACGTCGCCCTGAACCTGGTTGGTGCCGGGGTCTATGCAGCCCATCTGTAAGCAGCAGCACCAGCAGCACAAGCAGCAGAGTCCGGATCAGTTCTTCGTCGATGGTACCGGACTCGTTTTCATCCGTTGTGTTTGTGTGTTGTTTGTAAGTTATTGTTGTTTTGGCGCTACTGTTTTCATTACTCATTTATCATCATCGTCATCATCATCACCGTCGTCATCGTCGACGTCGTCGTCGTCATGTCATCGTCGTCGTCGTTGTCATCATCATCATTATCATCATAAACTGAGACACCAGTTTTTTTCCATTGTATGAATTCTATCGTAACCTCGATTGACCGTTATCTTGTCGGAAGACGTCAAGTGTTAGCTTGGAATTGGCCGCAGACATCATTATCATGATCATCATGATCATCTTCATAATCATCATCACCATCATTCAAAGTTGCGTTGAGAAACCATTCAACATTTATGTTGGTTTGTCGTTTTTTTTTGTCCCATTAATCATGTCTCCATGTCGCACGGACAAATTAAGGATCATCCATTAAAGTAGCATTTGGATTTCTCCCTGTCAGTGTTCACATCATGAACAAGGCGTTAGTGTCCCTTTACCTCCACTATCCTCATTGTTCCTTCTCTCTCCCCTTCACCTCCAAAAACCCCCGACTCGACCTTCCATTCAGGGGAAAATAATTCAACTTTGGGCATACTAGGTTTGCATTTACATCGGCAGCCAATGAATTGAGACTGTTGTGATTTTCTGTTTCTGTTCATGGAGGGAATATTCACCATCAACGATTTTCCCAAACGATCATCAGTTGGTGTGTGTGTGTGTGTGTGTGTGTGTGTGTGTGTGTGTGTGTGTGTGTTCCTTTTCTTTCTTTTTCAACTTCAGAAGAGAGAGAGAGAGGCTGGGGGTTGGGAAGGGGTGGGGGTGGGGGTGGGGGGGGGGGGATGGGGGATGACGAGCAGGTGGAACGAAAGGTGGAGGAGACGGAAGAAGGAATAGAAGAAGGGAGCGGAGGGGAAGAGAGTGGGTGGAAGAAGGGTAGTGGGGAGGGGTAGAGGATGCTGGATCTGTAAGGCTTGGTGCAAATAATCCGTCGACCGAGTTTAGATGTGACAGCAATCCTCCTCAGTAGCCTATCTATGGCAGTGCACAAAATGTCAGCAAAGCCTACACCAACACGGTGACGGCCACACTGACTGATCCGCCGCTGTGGGCCGTTAGTTCTTGATTGTTCTTACCGAGAAAGTCAAACAGCCCCGCAGACCTATGTCAAAGCTGCAACCTTTGCAAGTGGCATGGATGATTCCAAATCAGCAGCATTTGGTGATATGTGTGTGTGTGTGTGTGTGTGTGTGTGTGTGTGTGTGTGTGTGTGTGTGTGTGTGTGTGTGCGCATGTGTGTATGTGTGTGCGTACGTGCGCAGGCGCTCGCGCGCGCGCGCGCGCGTGTGTGTGTGTATGTGTGTGTGAGAGAGAGAGAGAGAGAGAGAGAGAGAGGGGGGGGGGAGAGAGAGAGAGAGAGAGAGAGAGAGAGAGAGAGAGACTGAAATGGAGTGAGTGTGACTGTGTTGGTGTGTGAACTGAAACAGAGCAATTTCAAAGCACAAAAATTACACTTTACAAAAAACATGATTTTTTTTTAGTCCCGGGCGTTATTATCATCATCATTATTATTATTATTATTATTTTACATTATTTCGTTTGGATTTTTTATTCTCTCGTTTTTTTTCTGCTATGTCCACACACATACACACGCGCGCGCGCGCGCGCGCACACACACACACACACCACACACACACACACACACACACACACACACACACACAATGAACCCCTGTCTCTGCTTTTGTATTTGATACTTTCGTATAAATTATGTAAACCCACGACAAAGTGTTGTCTGTAGCCTGACCATCTGAAACTGCCATGAATGAGGCCTGTACACATACTTAATAAGGGAAAAGCCTTGCACTGTGTACCCCCCCCCCCCCCCTCCCTTCCTTCTCTCTCTCTCTCTTTCTCTCGTTGCGTATGCTTATGTTTACCTATCAAAGAGAAACTGACAACAGATTTTTGCCACGGACAATTCCCTTGTAGACATGGGTTCTGTGACGCGTGCTAGCATGTTGCTGCCCACAGGCGAATCTCACCATGTTTATCATCTCATCTGATAAGACTCCCACTTACGACCTAAAGGGGAAATCACCACATCCAACTCTCCCCCCCCCCCACTCCTCTCTCCCCCTCCATGCCATCCTTCTCCCCTTCGGAGCGAGGTATAAACCACTGGGCCAAGATCCTTTCGCTTCCCAGGCCATCTTCACATTCTGTTACAAATTCTGGATTTATCCAAGATTTTTTTTAGTTTACCTTTGACTGCTGTGTGGGTCTTGTTGGATACTAAGCGGCGAACTTGTCGACTAAACGCAAGAAGTAAACACACCAAACAAAAGAAATCAGTCACTGACAATGTAAAAATAATCTAAGTACAGCTTCTTTGTTCGATAAATGTGTCTGGCTTGAGAATTCTTTTTTTTCATACAACAAAACAACAGGCGTATTACAAGGAAAAAACAAACACAGTAAAAAAGAACAGGTCTCCTTTGAGCGATCGAAGAAGTATCTTTTTGCGACGCTTACTGTACATGCTTTATCCTCTTTGGCTGAGTTCCATCGTTTCTGCCTAACTGAAATGGCAGTCAATACCGACAACAGCATCGTCATTCAATGCAAAAAAAAAAGAAGAAAAAAAGAAAAAAAGAAAAAAGGGGGGAAAATCCTAAAAAAATTCTGGTCAAGCATTCAGTACTGTACTATTCTCTACCTTAGACTGTTTGAAATTCCGGTAAAACAAAACACACATTACAATCTTAAAAAGACTCCTTCCAGAACTGAAAGCCGCTTGTTTTGAGTCCCTCTCTCTCTCTCTCTCACACACACACACACACACACACACACACACACACACACACACACACATGTCTACAGACAGCTTTTGCTTAAAAAACGGACTGTGACTGTCCAACACAACAGCCAATTGTGGCACTGTGTTCTTGTCAGTACCTTCTCAATGTCGGCGCCGTGAGCGATGAGGACGTCCACACACTCCTCCGCGAAGCGGATGGCCAGGCTCTTGGAAGGGTAGCTGTCCCGATGGCGCTCCAAGGACTGGATGACGCAGTGCAGGGCGGAGGAATAGGCGTGCCGCCCTCCGTAAAATCGGCTGCCCCCGCTGGGAGCCAGCTGCCGTTCGAACTCCACCTGGTGGACTTTCTGTGTAAGCTACTGTTCGTACTACTCCACCTGGTGACTTTCTGTGTAAGCTGCTGTTCGTACTACTGCACCTGGTGGACTTACTGTATGAGCTACTGTTCGTACTACTCCACCTGGTGGACTAACTGTGTGAGCTACTGTTCGTACTACTCCACCTGGTGGACTTACTGTGTGAGCTACTGTTCGTACTACTCCACCTGGTGGACTTTCTCTGTAAGCTACTGTTCTTACTACTCCACCTGGTGGACTTTCTCTGTAAGCTACTGTACGTACTACTCAACCTGGTGGACTTACTGTGTAAGCTACTGTTCGTACTACTCCATTTGGTGGGACTTACTGTGTGAGCTACTGTTCGTACTACTCTACCTGGTGGACTTTCTGTGTGAGCAACTGTTCGTACTACTCCACCAGGTGGACTTTTTGTGTAAGCTACTGTTCGTACTACTCCACCTGGTGGACTAACTATGTGAGCTACTGTTCGTACTACTCCACCTGGTGGACTAACTGTGTGAGCTGCTGTTCGTACTACTCCACTTGGTGGACCTACTGTGTGAGCTACTGTTCGTACTACTCCACTTGGTGGACCTACTGTGTGAGCTACTGTTCGTACTACTCCACCTGGTGGACATACTGTGTAAGCTACTGTTCGTGCTACTCCACTTGGTGGACCTACTGTGTGAGCTACTGTTCGTACTACTCCACCTGGTGGACTTTCTGTGTGAGCTACTGTTGTACTACTCCCACCTGGTGGACTAACTGTGTGAGCTACTGTTCGTACTACTCCACTTGGTGGACCTACTGTGTGAGCTACTGTTCGTACTAATCCACTTGGTGGACCTACTGTGTGAGCTACTGTTTGCACTACTCCACCTGGTGGACTTTCTGTGTGTAGCTACTGTTCGTACTACTCCACTGGTGGGACTTACTGTGTGAGCCACTGTTCGTACTACTCCACCTGGTGGACTAACTGTGTGAGCTACTGTTCGTACTGCTCCACCTGGTGGACTTTCTGTGTAAGCTACTGTTCGTACTACTCCACCTGGTGGACTAACTGTGTGAGCTACTGTTCGTACTACTCTACCTGGTGGACTAACTGTGAGCTACTGTTCGTACTGCTCCACCTGGCGGACTTTCTGAGTGAGCTACTGTTCGTACTACTGCACCTGTGGGACTTATTGTGTGAGCTACTGTTCGTACTACTCCACCTGGTAAACTAACTGTGTGAGCTACTGTTCGTACTACTCCACCTGGTAGACTAACTGTGTGAGCTACTGTTCTTACTACTCCACCTGGTGGACTTACTGTGTAAGCTGCTGTTCGTACTACTCCACCTGGTGGACTTACTGTGTAAGCTACTGTTCGTACTACTCCACCTGGTGGACTGTCTGTGTAAGCTACTGTTCTTATTACTCCACCTGGTGACTTTCTGTGTGAGCCACTGTTCGTACTTCTCCACCTGGTGGACTTACTGTGTGAGTTACTCTTCGTACTACTCCACTGGTGGACTTTCTGTGTAAGCTATTGTTCGTACTACTCCATTTGGTGGACTAACTGTGCGAGCTACTGTTCGTACTACTCCACCTGGTGGACTTACTGTGTGAGCTATTGTTCGTACTACTCCACCTGGTGGACTTACTGTGTGAGCTATTGTTCGTACTACTCCACCTGGTGGACTTACTGTGTGAGCTACTGTTCGTACTACTCCACCTGGTGGACTTACTGTATGAACTACTGTTCGTACTACTCCACCTGGTGGACTTACTGTGTGAGCTATTGTTCGTACCACTATACGTGGTTGACGTAGGCCTAATGTGTGAGCTACTGCTCGTACTCACCTCCACACACCCCCCTCCCCCCCTGCTTGACTTACTGTGTGACCTGCTGTTCGTGCTCTGTCTGTTTGACTTACTGTGCGAGGTACTGTTCGTACTACTTCACTTGGTTGACTTACTGTGCGAGTCACTGTTCGTAGTACTACACAACTTGGCTGACTTACTGTGTGAGCTGCTGTTTGTACTACTTCACCTGGTCGACTTACTTTGTTAGCTGCTGTTCACTATTCCTCCCGGTTGACTTACTGTGCGAGCTGCTATTTGTACGATTCCACCTGACTGACTTACTGTTTGAGCTGCTGTTCGTACTATTTCACCTGGTTGACTTACTATGTAAGCTGCTGTTCACTACTCCACCACATTGACTTACTGTATCAGCTGCTTATCATAGTCCACCTGTTTGACATAGGCCTACTCTATCTGGTACCGTTCACGCTCCACCTGTTTGACATACTATGCGACCTGTCGTTCATATCCACCTATTTACATGCTGTGTGAGCTGATTTTCACACCCCACCTATTTCAAATACTGTGTAAACTGCCTTTCATGATCCGCATGTAAAGTATACTGTGTGAACTGTCGTTCAATTTCCACCTGTTTGACATATGTGTACGCTGCTTTTATATTATACTCTACCTGTGTAACATAATGTGTGCATTGCCCTTCACATTCCATCTGCATTAGCTACTGTGTGAGCTGCCTTTCATACGTCACCGGTTTTACGTACTGTGTTCTCTTCCATTGACATACTGTATCAGCTCACGTTCACACTTCACCTGCTCGAAATACTGTATTGGTTTCTTGTTCTGTTTGACATAATCTGTTAGCTGATGTTCATAATCCACCTGTTTGATATGGTGTGAGTATGAGTCGCCGTTCATACTGTATTAGTTGATATGCATCACGTGTTTGGCATGTTGTACTAATTGTTCACACATTACCCGTTCGACACACTGTATCAGCCACCTGTCTGACTTGGTATCAGCCAAGGAAGATTAGGCGGAGAGGGGCAGGAGGAAGAGAAGGGGAATGTTGGAAGACAATAGGAAGAAAAGGAGAAGGAGGAAGAGGAGGAGAAGGAGGAGTGGCGGTGGAGGGAAGGAGGAAGAGGAACAGGAGGAGGAGGAGGAGGGGAGTAGAGGAAGCAAGAGAGGGAGGGCGTCGGTGGACGAGGATAGAAGGAAAATTGGACGAGACAGAGCAGGAGGAGAAATTGGGAGGAAAAGATGAAGAAGAAGGAGGAGGAGGTGGAAGAAAAGGAGGAGAAGGGAGGAGAGAAGGAGAAGAGAAGAGAGGAGGAAAGAGAAGTAGTGGGAGGAGGCGGAAAAGAGGGAGGAGGAGGAGGAAGAAAAGTGGAAAGATGTTGGAAGAGGAAGAAAGGAGTGGAACAGGAGGAGGAGGAAGAGAAGGAGGAGGGGAGGAGAAGAAAGAGGAAGAGAGGAGGAGAAAGAAGAGAAGAAGGAGGAGAAGAAAAAGGAGGAGAAGGAAGAAGAGAAGGAAGAGGAGGAGGAGGAGAAGAAGAGAAGAAGAAGAAGAGGAAGAAAAAGGGGGAGGAGGAGAAGGAGGATGTAGAGAGAGAAGAAGCAAAGGAAGAAGAAGATGAAGGCCGAGAGAGAGAGAGAGAGAGAGAGAGAGAGAGAGAGAGAGAGAGAGAGAGAGAGAGAGAGAGAGAGAGAGAGAGAGAGAGAGGACATGTTACGTGTTCACACGGACTGGTGCACCAACAAATGCAGAATAGGAGCAAAATACATAAATCGGCTCACACACACACACACACACACACACACACACACACACACACACACACACACACTGACAAACATGCGCATACAGATTCTCTCTCTCCTTCTTTGTCTGTCTGTCTCTGTCTCTCTCTCTCTCTCCGCACCCTCTCCCCCACCCCCACCCACTCCAGCCACTCAGTCATTCACCCTCTCCTCACCCACCTCATCGAAGTTAGGACTGGCCCGTGGTCAATCAGCAACTTGATGCAAGTGACGAAGTACTCGGAGAAGCTGAAGTCGGTGACACTGAAAGCGTTGTCAATGAGCGAGTACAGCGGGTAGGTCCTTGGAGGCATCTTGACCTTGACGTCATAGCCCCGATCTGAGATCAGGTTCTCCGTCATCACAGGTAGGCGCGCCAGGGACACGATCTTGAGGTACGTGTTGAAAGGCTGGCTGTACATCACGTGGAAGTAGTTGATTTGCTTGAAGATGACCTTGGTGTCCACGAGCTCGTTGTTGAGTAGCAGCTCTAGGCACGCCGGATAGATGTTCTGCACGCACACTTGCACGGCCATGCGGTAGTCCTCGCGTACGTCGTGGTCGTTCGTGCCGCTCGCGTAAGGCTGGTTGGAGGAAACAAAAAAAGACAGGAAAGAAGAAGAAGAAGAAGAAGAAAAAAGAAGACGCCGCCGCCGCCGCCGCTGCCGACGACGACGACGACGACAAAAGAAGAAGAGAAGAAGAAGAAGAGAGAGACAGACAAGAGAGACAGAGAGAGAGAGAGAGAGAGAGAGAGAGAGAGAGAGGAGAGAGAGAGAGAGAGAATGACAAAGACAATGACAAAATGTTTAATCATTAATGAGCCAGGCCTTCTGCCCACATCAAGGGGAGGGGCACAAAGGGATATCATGTCACTGAGAGACAGACACAGAGAGAGAGAGAGAGAGAGAGAGAGAGAGAGAGAGAGAGAGAGAGAGAGAGAGAGAGAGTCCATTTTAAGCAACTGAGATTGCAACGACGAGGGAGATTATAAAAATCAACTCTAAACGATCTCAAACAAATGGTCTGGAGAGAATGAGGTATTAAAATCGACTCTAAACAGACACAAACAAATCGTCTCAGTACAGAACTCAAACATTCCCATAGCTCTCAATGAAGGATTCAGTATTACCATTTTACAGTCTTCTTTTTCATCACGTTCTCCTTCTTCTCTCCCTCTTCCACCCAACCTCCTAATTTCGAAATTACTCTCACTACTGTCAGTATTCTATCTTCTAACCTCCGTCTTCTGCATTTTGTTTAAAAAAAAAAATCGTATAGCTGAAATCAGTCATCGACTGTGATATTATCAGTACTTTTTTTCTATATTCACTTTAAAAAGAAAAAAGTCTTTCATTATTCTGTGAAGAAGACGACTCAAACAGTAACGCTTTGTGAAAATCTGTTCCTTTGCGCTTTTGTAAATGATTGCGTTTTCTGGGTGCTATACAACAAGCGTGTTAGTCACTAGAATCTCCAGGTCGACTGGCTATCCTGTAAAGCTTGCACCTTTTAAAAAATATTTTGTTTTATTGATTGATTTATTTATCTATTTACAGCTGTTCTGAATCCTTGATCATACCAGTCACCTAATGCACTTTTATCCCCTATTCTGATCGGTGTATTCATGCGACAAACCCCTCGCTACCGCTGCAAAGGAGTAGTCGAAAGCGATAATGATCTCTGTACTACTGGATTTGTGTGCATGCATCAGCATCCGTGAGCTTACATCCGTTTGTGACTAATGTTCTACTGACATTTCCCTCGTCATTGTCGGTGCGACCTGCATATGTTGTAAGCATTTCAGACATATACTTCGCACCCTTCAAACAATGATCCAAAGCAAATAGCATTACTGTGCTGCTCATGATGGCTTCTACTGTATAAACACGAACACAGTCATTGTCTCTCCTAAGCAAATGTTAATACTGAGACACACCTGCATCTCTGGTTCTTCTATATCTGTATAACAGAGGGGACAGATTTTCAAAGGGACACTGGAAGGAAACCAATTCTCACCACACAGAACATGATTTACGATCATTCAAAATTTTGCAATACGGTCGTTTAGATAATGAGCCGCAATCTTATTGCTGCAGGGTAGACTCTGCTTGGTTTCTGTACGTAAAAAATGCTGTTATTCGTCAGTTTGCCCTGCTAGTAGTCTTGCCATGAGCAGTCTCAGACGCTATTATTTCCATCTCATAAATAAACAAAACGGTATTATTCTCTATCCCTTGCTATAACCCCCGACAACTTCAAATCCATACGAGAAAAGTCATCTCCAAATCTTAGAAACTCATGTTTCTTTTTCCTCATCTTGAACCTCTTCTTTTGCTTCATCTTTAGAATCAGTAAACAGCCTGTTTCACACCATATATATATATATAAAACAAAACTTGCTCTTATGTCTGAAAATTAGTAATAGCGGATGATAAGCATTCATATCTGCAGTGGTAGATAATTCTGCCTACTGTATGTGCTTGAGCAGGTGAATGGGAAATAATAAATGCTTCTCAAAATGAACTTTCAACAAGCTTATAGTCTCCAAAGGGGGAGACAATCTCCAATGGGGAGAAGTTCACTAACATATAACTCCTGGTCAGATACCGGTATTTCGAAACTGATTGTTTCTCTCGGTGACCGTGGAAAAGTGATAATTTGACTCCTCTTCCTTTTCGGTTTAAAGAAGAATGCTATCTCAGAAAAAGGCTGGTGTGCAATACCGGAGTATGTTTGTTGAGTTTTTCAAAAAATCAACCAAAGGTGCCACCTAAGAAGCAAAAGAAAATCATGAAAGAGCAAAACAAGCTACATTTTCTTGTGAAAAGTAGAAAATATAAAAAGATAGTCTCTCTAAGACACAAGTGCTGAGGGCCAGTTCTTGGAATGAATCCGCAAGGGACTAAATTACAATAAACTTATAAATTCCAAGGATAAGTACCGAGCACCATTCCAGCAACTTACAGAGCAGCTTGGTGTTGCAATGACTGCACGAAATATTGAATTATAAACAAAGCTTGCTCTTATGTATTAGATTGTAGAAATAGGGGGTGATCAGCATTCATATCTGCAGTGGTAGATAATTCTGCCTAACTAACAGTATGTGCTTGAGTGGGTGAATGGGGAATAATAATTTCTTCTCAAAATGAACCTTCAGCAAGCTTATAGTCTCGAAAGGGGAGACAATCTCCAATGGGAGGAAGCTCACTAACACATAACTCCTGGTTACAGTCAGGTTTTGAAATACCGGTATCTGACCAGGAGTTATATGTTAGTGAGCTTCCTCCCCATTGGAGACTGTCTCCCCCTTTCGAGACTGTAAGCTTGCTGAAGGTTCATTTTGAGAAGAAATTATTATTCCCCATTCACCCACTCAAGCACACACTGTTAGTTAGGCAGAATTATCTGCCACTGTAGATATGAATGCTTATCACCCCCTATTTCTACAATCTAAGAGTAAGACATAAGAGCAAGCTTTGTTTATAATTCAATTTTTCGTGTTGTCATTGCGCTGCTCTGTAAGTTGCTGGAATGGTGCTCGGTACTTATCCTTGGAATTTATTAGTTTACTTTTATATATATATACATACATACATATATATATATATATATATATATATATATATATATATATAGAGAGAGAGAGAGAGAGAGAGAGAGAGAGAGAGAGAGAGAGAGGAAAAGTGGAAAATTCTATTCGGTATAGGTCACAGCCCCTTCTGAATGGAGGAATCCATACAGTGTACATAAGAGACATGTTACTGATATGCTGAGAATGCAGTTAAAATATCTTTAACTAAAAACATTATAGGTAAATGCTTCAATATCAGCCTTCGGTATCTTCAACTGCATTAGCACACCTTTTAAAGGCTTTGTAAAGATTCAAGAATAAAGTTTTCAGTATGTTGCTGCTACTTTTTGTCATAAATAGGGCTACATGGAATAAACATGGGTTTGCATAAAAGTTACGCGGAATGTCCTTTTGCCTAAGATCACATACTTTAGGACAGCACAACAGAGCAGGTACTTCACCTTCTTGCATTTATGGAGTCCCTATATCTCAGCCCAATACACGGCAATACACGTGTCAAAAATTTTGAAAAATACTTCTACTGAATGTGTTTCAAGCGTGTATGATTTACGCACAATACACCTCAAGGCACTCTTTGCACGACTTGCGAGATCCTCATGGTCAAATACAAAGCTAAGCCGAGTGGGGAAATACACACACCAAGATACTTTATCATAACAGTTAAGAGAGAGAGAGAGAGAGAGAGAGAGAGAGAGAGAGAGAGAGAGAGAGAGAGAGAGGCAGACAGAGAGAGCGAGCGAGAGACAGACAGACAGAGATAGAGGCACAGAAAGAGAGAGAGAGACAGAGATAGAGACAGAGATCAGAAAATCTGGAATTCTATCGTAAATCAGCGGCAAGGGGTGCATATTTGAAATGGAAAATATTACGTAAATGGTTATTATGAAGGGGAATTAATTCATTAGTAAACGAACGAAACAAATATCATTAGTACTGTGCCAAAACAAACACACACACACACGGAGAGAGAGAGAGAGAGAGAGAGAGAGAGAGAGAGAGAGAGAGAGAGAGAGATGATGATGATGATGATGATGATGATAATCTTTATTTCCAAGGGTAACAGGTAAGCAAACACATGCTTTTTTTTTCATCCGGCTCTTGCCCCGCTAAGGGAGTAACTAGGCGTAACTAGCGACTAAGACTTACAAAATTAACAAACAAGAGAGAGAGAGAGAGAGAGAGAGAGAGAGAGAGAGAGAGAGAGAGAGAGAGAGAGAGAGATTGATCTTTAATACACAAGGATGAGATTTTAGGCCAAAGCCTAGTCTTACAATCTGTGCTTGTCATACATACATTATTTCAACACATATCATTCATACTGACAAATCAACATAGCAACATGGTAATCTAATTCTACAATGATAAGCAAACTATACATAAGAGAGAGAGAGAGAGAGAGAGAGAGAGAGAGAGAGAGAGAGAGAGAGAGAGAGAGAGAGAGAGAGAGAGACTGACCTCCAAAAGTAATTTCAGAGAATAGGTGTTGTTGGCTAGAGCTGCCAGGGTGAGGTACCCCCTGCTGCCCGTCTCTGGGTGGGCCCTCAGGATGTACATGTCCAGCAATGCCTTCACGCAGTTCACGTGCTTGGAGCGCGGCCACACATCCAGGGGCGTGTACATGACTAGCTTGGCCGAACTCACACTTCTCTCTGAATTCTCGGGAGAGAGAAAACCGCCTCTGCGATTTCTTGGACGACGGCAGGGATTCCTGTCTTGTGGAGAGGAGGAACCCCTGAGTTGAAGGGTTGGTGCGAAACTCTTCCCCAATGTCAAACTGCTGAGATATTCGTGCAGGACGTCTGGGAGTCCCAAGCATTCCACCGTCGACCAAACTTAAACGACCGGAGCGGTTAGCGAGGTAGGAAGAGGACGGACCTATGCGGGAGGTGAGTCCTAGCCCAACAGCGCCGACCTGACTGAGGCGTTTGGGAGTCGCCATGGGAGACTCTGACTCTTTATGGGACAAGCCTTTGCCGTCTGTGAAGAGCTGATTTCCCACCACAGCGGGCATGGCCACTTCAGCCTCTTTCGCAGACAGCTTTGCGGAACCGATGCGGCTGATACCGCCATACTCGAGGGGCATCATGACCTGAGGCTGTTGCGCCGCTTTGAAGTCTTCAGGTCTATGTTGAAGAATCGTGCACAAGACAGCCCGGTGGCCCAGGCGGGCGGCTAAATGAGCGTACATGTTGACCTGAGGCTCGTACGGCGTGGCAAAGTAGCCCATCTTGAGCAAGAAATCCACAGCCTCCACGTTGTCGGCCATGATGGCGTAGTGCAGAACGTCCTCCTGTTGGTGTCCACCCAGGCCATCAGATCCTGTTTGGGGATCATGGCCAGGATGGAGTGCAGCTTGCGCACTTCCTGCCTGTCCCTCACCGCCTTCAGGAAGCGCTGCACCACCATCTCCGGACTGCTGGCCATGGTCAGGTGCTGAAGGAGGGACACACCGGCCTGAGGTCACGCTGCTGCTCGCTAGTCACGCCATCAGCTGCATGAAGAGAGGACGAAAACACAATGATATGACTGATGATGGCCCACTGAGACACTCTCAGAGGTCACGATACCATGAACGAAATCTTGTTGAGACACACTTAGAGAACAGGAGAGACTGACTGGCTGAAATCCCGCTCACAGTTTGAAGGCAGGACAATGTGACTTAGGTTCTATTGAGACACACTTAGAGAACAGGATTGTACGACAAAGGTACCATCGAGGTACATTCAGGGAACCGGATGATATGACGGATCTCCTATCGAGACACACTTAAAGGACCAGATAGTATGGTGAAAATTCCTTTTCAGTTACTCACATGACAGATTAGCATACTGAAAATGCCCCACTGAGGCACACTTAGAGGACAGGATAGTATGACCTCTCTCGAGACACACTGAAAGGACCATATAGTATGATGAAGGATCCCATTTAAGATACTTACAAGGCAAGTTAGTATTATGGAAATGCCCCACTGAGACACACTTAGTGGACAGGATAGTATGACGGATGTCCTATCGAGACACACTTAAAGGAGCAGACGGTATGACGAATAATCCGATTCAAGATACTTACAGGACAGGTCAGTATTATGGAAATGCCCCACAGAGACACACTTAGAGGAGCGGATAGTATGACGGGTCTCCTATCGGAACACTTAAAGGACCAGTTAGTGTGATGAAGACTCCTTTTAAGATTCTTACAGGTCAGGTCAATATTATGAAAATGCCCGACAGAGACACACGGAGAGGACAGTATAACAGAGGTTCTACTACCAAGACACACTTAAAGGACAGGAAAGTATGACGGATGTCCTACTGAGACACACTTTGAGGGCAGGATAGTATTGCGGAGATGTCCTGTAAAAAACACCTCGAGGACAGGTTACTATTATGGAAAGGTTCCATTGAGACACACGTAGAGGACAGGATAGTATGACAGATGTCCTATTGACTGACCTTCAGATGGCAGGATATTATGAGAAAAGTCCCGATGAGACACACACAGAAAACAAGGTAAAATGACTGTGGTCTCACTGGGACACACAGGGCAGGATAGTGTGGTGGAGACTCCTTTCAAACACACTTAGAGGACAGCTTTATGGAAAGGTCCCATTGAGACACAGTTAGAGGTCAGGATAGTATGACGGGATCCCACTGAGACACAGAGGACAGGGTAGCATGACAGGTCCCACTGATACACAGAGGACAGGATAGTATGACAGGTCCCACTGAGACACAGTTTGAGGACAGGCTAGTATGACTGGTCCCACTGAGACGCAGTCAGAGGACTGGATTGTATGACTGGTCCTACTGAGGCACAGTCGGAGGACAGAATAGTATGACAGGTCCTACTGAGACACAGTTTGAGGAAGGACAGTATGACAGGTCCTACTGAGACACAGTTTGAGGAAGGATAGTATGACAGGTCCTTTTGAGACACAGATGAAGGACAGTATCACAGGTCCCACTGAGACACAGTTAGAAGAAGGATAGTATGTCAGGTCCTACTGAGACGCAGTTAGAAGAAGGATAGTTACAGTAGGACAGGTCCTACTGAGACACAGTTAGAGGCAGGATAGTATGACGGGGTCCCACTGAGACACAGAGGACAGGGTAGCATGACAGGTCCCCACTGATACACAGAGGACAGGATAGTATGACAGGTCCCACTGAGACACAGTTTGAGGACAGGCTAGTATGACTGGTCCCACTGAGACGCAGTCAGAGGACTGGATTGTATGACTGGTCCTACTGAGGCACAGTCGGAGGACAGAATAGTATGATAGGTCCTACTGAGACACAGTTTGAGGAAGGACAGTATGACAGGTCCTACTGAGACACAGTTTGTGGAAGGATAGTATGACAGGTCCTTTGAGACACAGATGAAGGATAATATCACAGGTCCCACTGAGACACAGTTAGAGAAGGATAGTATGTCAGGTCCTACTGAGACGCAGTTAGAAGAAGGATAGTTACAATAGGACAGGTCCTACTGAGACACAGTTTGAGGCAGGATAGTATGACAGGTCCTACTGAGACACAGAGGAAGGATAGTATGAAAGGTCCTACTGAGGCACGGCTAGAGGACAGGATAGTGTGGCATGTCATACTAAGGCACGGTTAGGGGACAGGATGGTATGACAGGTTCCATTGAGACATATGTAGACTGGATAGTATGCAAGAAATGAAAACACATCTAGGGGCAGCATGGCTGTGATTATACGCTGTGCCATAGTGTTTTATCAATCCAAACGATTGCAATAGTCCCACTTATTTTTAGATAATGTTGTTGAATTTTTCTATGTTGGTTGTACAGCAGAAGAAGTATAACTAGAAGAAGACGAACGACTGTGGGCTTACCCTGCTTCATTGCAGAAAGATTGTGGAGAAAGCGTAGGGTCAGCCATTGGATCTAAACGTCGTACCTTTCGACTGTGCACATCATGGCGAGATTTCCCCACACAGTGAAGAACAAGATGTCCTGACCTCCACGAGGTAGGTTACACAGAAAGTTGAACAGAGTGAGACTTTGGATTTTAGGAACATGTATACGTCATAGAGTATTGACGTAAATTCAGTGGAACTGTGATATTAAATTGCCTCCAGCTCTCTCTTAAAAGTAGCCTATTAGGCCTAATCAAGTTAAGTCGTGTTGTTTATAGCCAACCCAAAACCCAGATGGGGGAAAGTGGGTGGGGGACGTGGGGAGGTAAGGGGAAGATTCAAATACTAACTTGGGATGTAGGTCAGGGTGAGAGGGTCCAACTTGAGGCAAGGGTCCTGGGCTATCCGGGCCCCGGTAGGGTACATAGGCGATATCCCGGTCGGGGGATTCGGGGATCGTTTCTCCTCAGACTTTAAAGGTAACATCCACTTTTGCGGTATATCAGTGCTCTCTGCTAAAGATAACAAGAAATGTTTCCACTAAAGATGCATGTTTATTTATTATCACCACCACCACCACTACCAAAAATCCGGTAGATCTGCCCCTGTGTCTAAACTATCAATTATTGTCCTCCATGCAGGCAGTTTTATATGGTCTTGATTAGGGCAAAGCGAGATATACAAATACTGTGAGCATCCTCTCTCTTGAACAGACAAAGGGTGAGAGTGTAGCGTGATTATGTGCACACTTGACACCCCCAGCCCTGATGTGGCCCTTTGCGGTTGGCTGGGCTATAAGCAACATTATCTTATCTAACTTGACACCCCCCCCCCCCCTTCTCTAACCCCCTCTAATCCCCCCCCCCCCCCCCCCCCCCCCCAGCCCACTTCCTCATCTGAAAACAAAATCATGGATTCATGCTGTTTAACACGCCATTGGATCAAAACACACAATTCAATTCCCCCCCCCCCCCCCCCCCCCCCCATTTTTTCTTTCTTTTTTCTTTTTCTTTTCAACTGATGGGGCGAGAGGAAGGACATGGGGGATACAGAGTTACCAGGACTCCTAGAGGTCTCGGGTGTTTCCCGCCCTTGATTTACACTTTAAACTTCCAAGTTAATATTTCACCACACAACCCCCTTCCCCTACCCTTAAAAACTACTCTCTCTCTCTCTCTCTCTCTCTCTCTCTCTCTCTCTCTCTCTCTCTCTCTCTCTCTCTCTCTCTCTCTCTCTCTCTCTCTCTGTCTCTCTCTTACATACGTATATAACTTATCCATTGATACTAGTGTCTTCCTCAAATGTTCGAAAATGCCAAAGTCATCTCCCTACCAGAATCAGATGATTTGTTGGATCCAAATAATTTCAGACCTATATCCTTACCATCAATTATATCCAAACCCCTCGAAAGACACACACACGCACACGTACCTCAGTTTATGGAGGAAAACAATTTCACCCACTCCAATCTGGATTCCCATGTAATCACTCCTACCACACAGCATTATCACGAATGTGTGACTCATGGCTTTCAAATATGAAATCACAATCACAAATGAAAAGGGTTGTCTTTCTTGACTTCAAAAAGGCGTTTGATCATGTTGATCATTTCATTGTTTCAAAGAAACAATCTATCTACTTGAACCATTCCTCGACAGTCTCATTATTCCAATCATACTTGAACGATAGGACTCGGTATGTGGTGCTTAATGGCAAAACCTCCGCTCAGACTTAGTCAGACATGGAGACCCACAAGGCTCATACTAGGCCCCTTCCTATTCTGCATCTTTATCAGTGATTTACCATTGTCCGTATCAGAGGAAAAAGTCACAGCTGATTTATTTGTTGATGACTCGTCACTCCAAACAAATGATAGTGATCTACAGACAATAGACAAATCTCTCCAGGAAGGTCTAAACGACATGTCAGACTGGTGTCATTCAAACTCAATAGCCATTCACCCAGCCAGAACCAACTCCTCTTGCCTAAACCTTAAGCTGAATGGCACTTCTATCGAACAGACAGATGAGCATCGTGCTTTAGGGGTAACGATAGACAAAAAATGGCAATCTCATCTCAGTAATGTATGCGAAGTAGTCTCAAAAAACCTTTTCCCTGTTATCTCAATTAAAGCACTGCGTCAACTGTACTGTGCTTAAACCTTTCATCAGCGCACACATAATGTCACGTGTCAGTTATGCTTCAACGGTGTGGGACGGGAGTAGTGACGCCCACAAAATAAAAGGCTGAATTCTCTCGATAGACGTGCAGCAAAGCTACTCCATCCAGCCATATCTCTAACAAGAGATGAAAATCTAAAAGCGCTGAACATACTTCCTGTGAGTAAGCAATGGAATTCAACAAAACATCATGTTTTTTTTTTTTTTTTACAATAGATACTATGCCGTGTTATATCAATGCCCTTTTTACAAGTTTGAACAGCTCTTCTGGCTCGATAAAAATTCCTCTTCCTCTATCCACACATTGATCAATACAAAACAAGCCTAGCTTACTCTGGACCACATATCTGGAACTCACTTCCACCGAGTCCACAAAATATGAATACGTTGAAACTTTTCAAGAAACATTTACATGAACATTTTGATTATTCGATTAATATCATTAACCGCGCCCATTCGCAAAGTGTTCTGTAAACCATACTTTGAATACACCGTTTAAAACAAGTAATCTACTCCATAAAATCGCTCATCCGCACTCCCACTCTGTCTACCCATCTCTCTTCTTCTCCCCTTACCTCCCCCGCCCTCCCCCCCCCCCCCCCCCCCCCCTCCTCCGACCTCTCACGCTGTGGTTTTGTTTGCTTGTTTGTTTGTTTTTGTTTTCTTCTTCTGTTTGACTATCCACCATGTCATTATACGTTTATGAATAGTCTTCTTATTATTGTAGAAATAGATTACAATATTGCTATGTTGAATTGTTGGTATGAATGATATGTGTTGAAATAATGTATGCATGATAAGATTGTAAGGCTAGGCTTTAGCCTAAAATCTTCATCTTTGCCTATTAAAGATCTCTCTCTCTCTCTCTCGCTCTCTCTCTCTCTCTCTCTCTCTCTCTCTCTCTCTCTCTCTCTCTCTCATTTTGTGAAAAGTGTGTCCATAACATGTAGATCTGTTATATAAGCATACGGCATGAGCAAACACACCTAACAAAGAATGAATGTCTCAGCTTAGAAGGCCGAGCAGATCATTCAATGTGTTTTTCATAGATTGTGTATTTCTTTCTTTCTGTCTTTCTGCGTACGCAGGCTGATACTCCTGTGGACACTGCCTGTATAAGTCAGGCAGTGGGTATTCAAGCGATAGATATATACAAAACACATTCATTTTTGACCTCTGAACCTTGAAAACACCGAAGCTGAAGTGGATGTGAAAATGGAAATGAACCTGGGTGAATGATAGAAAACAAATGTTTAGTTTTGTTTTTGAGTTTTGTGTCGCTTTAATTCATGCTGAAATAGTGATGTGTCGGCAGGCTACAAAACTGGCCGGATTCTGACAACTTCCACGCTATGCTCTGGTTGGAGGAGCCGTCGCAATTCACCTCTGAATAAAGGAGAGCTGTTCTTAATTGTGATATTTTTTTCACCTTGTGACCACATACACACACACACACACACACACACACACACACACACACACACACACACACACACACACACACACACACACCTTGTGCGTACGCATGATTCAGATGACATAATTATAAAGGAAACCGTCAAGAAACATGTCTACGAAACAATCACTAATAATAGTAATAATAATAACGATACTACTACTACTACTACTACTACTACTACTACTACTACTACTACTACGAAGATAAAAGCAGTGCTGACAGAAAACATTCTTAGTTTTAGAAATGAATAGGCATGGTCATTATCCGGGCTGAGCTGAAACAACGAATATATTGATCTCTTCTTCTTCCTAAAATACTGGTTCACTCAAAAACCGAGTTGGTCACCAGCGCGCATGTTAAAAAGTAAAATGAAATGAAATAAAAATAAAGTGCGACTCAGCCTATTGGCCCCTGGAGCGAAATTTGGCAAGGAGTCGCACACGATATTTAAAAAGTTAAAAGCTATGGCCAGATTCAGGCCCAGGTAACGATAAATATCTGGGCAGGTTAAAATACAAAAATCAGTCAATATGCAGATCTCAAGACTATCTTATCAATTTGATTCTTGAATGAGACTGCATTTGTGGCAATCCTGATGGCACCCGGCAGTGAGTTCCACAGTACAGAACTAGGATAAATAGAATGTAGATGGCTGTCAATGTTTGATGCAGGTATGGTATAAGATTGACCGCCACTCCTGGTGCTACGTTTATTCAATACTAGTTGTTCCATTGGTATATCAACTAGTTTAGCCCTGCCTTTGAAGAAGATATTAAGTTTGGTAAAAGCTCTTCTCTCTTCTAAGGGTTTCCATTCCAATTTCCTCATTTTTCCTAGTATTCCCCTTCTCTCTGATATGGTTCCCTGTTACGAACCGTGCTGTTCTCTTCTGAATCTTTTCGAGGTTATCAATGTCCTTTCGATGGTAAGGATCCCAGACTGAGCAACCATATTCCAGTACTGGTCTAACCAGTGTTTTGTAACAATCGTCTTTAACCTTTTTGGGGCAGTCGTTGATATTCCTGTATGAGAAAGTTAAGAAGTTCTTTGCTTTCTTACATACTAAATTGTAATGTTCTTTCCATTTGAGACGACTATCTATAATCACGCCTAGATATTTTGCAGCATTGGTTTCTTTAAGAATAGTATTGTGAATAGAATATTCTGATCTAGTTTGTGAGCGTTTATTACATATACGCAACACTCCTCACTTCTGGGGATGAAATTCCATTTTCCAATTTTTTTCACACTCTTGTAAAGCGTTTAGATCTTCTTGTAGAACGCGTTTATCATCATTCTTGCGTCTGATTGTTCTGTATACTAAGCTGTCATCTGCAAAAAGTCTAATAGTAGTTCCAGGAGAGAGATTTCTATTTATATCATTTAAAGCTTCCCAAAAGTATACTTATTCACAGAACATACACTATCCCTGTGACATGAAAAGTAGCCATGATACACCGAGAGTTATTTTTATGAAGAAACCAAACAAAAACCTACAACTACCGATATGCTGTTAAAGCGTGACAGCCAAGTGCACCAAAGGGAAGTAACTACTGTATTTGAACAGCCCATTAACTTGGCTGCGGTTACTTCATCTTATTGAGGCGTTCAGTAAATGAGAAGGGAGACAAGAGTGCGCAACCATCCAATTGATCGAGAGTTTGTCGAGACTGAACAGAAAGATGAAGACATCATTTTTAGCAATAGCGAAGTGTTGCCGTACTGCCAGACCAAAGAATGACTTATGATAGGCAATTAAAGTCAGCCAAAAGCTGTTGTCTCATATAATGATATCACACCGACCCACAACTGTTCTCGACAGAGAGAAATCAACCAAAAAGTAGAAAGACGCCCTTAACAGTATTTTACATAGCAGTGAGATCTACACGTGAAAACCATTATGCGCGACTACCTGTGGGAAGCCACAAACTGTTTTACACACACACACACACACACACACACACACACACACACACACACACACACACACACACACACACATGCACACATACACACACACACAGTCTACTCACATACCGGTATGCACACACACACACACACACACACACACACACACACACACACACACACACACACACACACACACACACACTCACGCGCACGAGCATACATATATACGCACACATACACTTGCACGCGCACGCACTCAAACACACACATGTGCGCGCGCGCGCGCGCGCGCGCGCGTGTATGTGTGTGTGTGTGTGTGTGTGTGTGTGTGTGTGTGTGTGTGTGTGTGTGTGTGTGTGTGTGTGTGAACCATCTGAACAAGTTTAACATCAATGAATCTGAATATTGTTGCTTGGTATCACATCACAGACTGGGCTTTTGGTGCCTGCTCTGAACTCTGTATTGGTAATTTATGACATTCTCTCTCTCTCTGTCTGTCTGTCTGTCACACACACACACACACACACACACACACACACACACACACACACACACACACACACACACACACAACTGACGCGGGGAGACCTGTAAGTTAATCAAACTCTTTTCAACTGCCGGTCTCTTTGTCCGACTCGTGTGGGCCTTTTGCGCGTACTTGCCGGACGGTATGCGCATGTGTGCGCGTGCATGTCCACTGTCACGATTTTGCTTTGTAGGCCGTTGTTGCAATTGGCCACACACAATGCAGTGGCTGGCAGTACAGGGGACAGTCCCGCAAAGCGATCCAAGTCGGACTGGTCCATCAACTCAGCTTTGAAAGTGGTCGATATTGACGTAATGTAGGCTTGCTCAGTACAACCGCACCTTTTCTGTCAGGTTTTGTTTTAAAGAACTGTCCTCCTAAACAACAATGAAGTGCATCTCATCCATTCTGCATCCTAGCTGCAATGACGTAAGCGTGTCGCGTGCATGCAAGAGCCAAACAGCCAACGATCAAATTTGCACCGTCGAACAGACGGATCGCGCACTGCAGCAAAGCACTACGATGCGGAAAAATCGACCGATGTCCACAGTCCACTTTGTCACTTAGTCTGTGATCCATAGTAACTTGCAGATGAAAATCAAAATGTGGCAAAATTTGAGGAACAAATAAACATTCATGCAGTGGGCTGCATCACAGCGTACCACAACCAGTTTGCTCAAAATTAGGTCAGAGGGGGTGATTGGCAAAAACAGCGCCTTTTCGGTGAAATTCTCACCACACTGCACGCAGCATGCATTAACAAACTGATGAAACTTAATCAATAAACGATAGTAAAGGACTTAACAACAGTTTCATGCCCCATTTTTACACAAAATTTGCCTGAATGAGTTGAATAAACTGGTGACCTAGCTGTGGGTCAACATTACGCGCGACGCCATTTTTCTTCCTATGGTTTTTCTGACGACAGAAATACCACAACATTCACCCCCCAAACACAGTTAATCGATTTTTGCTCTGATAATTAAGTTTCCTAGATTGCTAATGAAAATGCGGACGAACGTTTGGGAGCACAACTGGAGCATTTTCAAGCATATTTTGAGCTCGAACCTATCGTCGTATTCTGACCGACTTCGTCTCTGTGCTATTTTCAGTTGCTGTCGATTGCTAGTACTGGGCATTTTTATTCTTTGCACAGAAAACGCATGCGTTATCTTTGTAATGTTCTGATGGTTCACGAGCTATAGACTTAAAGATTAAAATATTGACTTTATTTCTAGTCTGTCCAGCAGATTTCTATGTCAATTTTGCCCAAAAGATGGTTTGTTTATAATCGCAGAAACGAAATATGGCGACCCTATCTCAACTTGTGTTTCTTGCCTCGAAAAGAATGCTCTTTTGAGTTTGTTAAGCAGCTTAAAGAGGGTATTTGTACTTTGCACACTTTAGAACAGAAAACCAAAGTATTAATTCTGACAGTAGAAGCGATACCCGGAGCAAAATTTTGGGTTGTTCATGGCGAAATAGAGCGACAGTCCTGTCAAAACATTACCTACTCCATCAACAAAATCAACGATAATTTGAAATCAAAGTCATGTTATGTGTTCATACTCTGGGAGATAATACTTTGATTCCCCATTTAACGGTTTCTTGCTAAAAACAGTTTGAACAAAGAATTTGTAAGGAGATAAAACGGTGGTAAAGAAGGGTAGAAAACACAACTTCGGTGGCGGAAGGCTCGCACAGCCGTAGGTTGGCCGCATTTGAATGTTGCTGTCTTTGCGGTCCGGACAGAGACATGACTACAGCTGCGCCTCGCACGCGCTCCGCACATCTCGCTCGCTCTTCGCACTGTTAGCACTGCGAAAGTGTAACCGCTGTAGTGACTTTTCTCAGTCTCTCAAAACGGAGAAAGATAACACCATGTCCGATGACGCAGCAGCACCGGCTCCAGCTCCTGCTAAATCGCCAAAGAAGAAGGCTTCCAAGCCCAAGAAGCCGTCCAACCATCCGAAATACAGCAAGATGATCCACGATGCCCTGACCTCGTTGAAGGAGCGCGGGGGATCCTCGCGCCAAGCACTGTTGAAGTACATCGTGGCGAACTTTAACGTAGGCAAGGATGAGAAGACCGTCAACAATCATCTGAAGCTGGCTTTACGAGCTGGCGTGAAGAACGGTACCCTGAAGCAGTCCAAGGGCACGGGGGCATCGGGTTCCTTCCGACTGGGCGACAAAGCCGACAAGTCCGCCAAACCCAAAGCCAAAGTGAAGAAACCCAAGGCCGCCAAACCAAAATCCCCGGCAAAGGCCAAGAAGCCCAAAGCGAAGAAACCCGCGGCCAAGAAATCCAAACCTGCAGCCAAGAAAGAAGGCAAGAAGGCCGCCAAGTCTCCGGCGAAGAAGGCAGCCAAACCCAAGAAGGCGTCGCCGAAGAAGGCAGCAGCGAAAAAGTCGCCGGCCAAAAAGTCGGTGAAGAAAGCAAAGAAATAATGCTGTGGTGTGGACTGGTGTGACTTCACTGTGACTGGCGCTGAAATGTGATAGTTTGGGACATTGTGTTGTGTTGTCACAGTAGGGACGACGTGACAGGCCGCCAGCCCGTGGCTGATCAATATTGGGATCGTGACTGATGCCGACTGTATTATTCAAACGTTTGATCAAACTGTGCAAACTGACTACAGAACTGCGAGTCTCGCCGTTTTTATCTGTAATAGAACAACGCCGGTGACGTGTGAAGGATAGTTAAGCTTTCGTTTTAATTTCACTGTGAAAAAACCATGTTCAGTCGAGTGCGCACACGCGCACACGCTAGTCTATGAACACACTTGCGCATGCACACAACGGACTCGCACCAACTCGTTCGCACACTCACCTTCTCAAACATACACACGCGTGCACGGTAAAACATGTGTGAATTGTGGACAGGACAATATAATGGAACATTTCTACAGGGCGACGAGGATTTCAGAAACGGAAGGACAATATAATGGAACATTTCTACAGGCTACGAGGATTTCAGAAAAGGAAGGGGAAAAAAATGAGTGGCTATGAAGTAACAATCTCCTGTGGTCCCAACACTTTATTATACCATCACCACATCCGGCAATATTGTGAGTTTATACGTCTTCGCAAGATGTGAGAATTGGTGCGAGCCTTTTCGTAAATTACTTTTTACTTTTTTTTCTTTAATGTAATAGTTTTCCCCATAACCATGTAAACCAATTTCGTAGGTTGACAGTTGCTTATTTTATACAAGAAGCCGGCTGTCCCCACCCCTCCACCTCCTTCCCATCGTTAGTATTTTCATGTGTTGCTGTAAAACTTGCCATCGTTTCAGCCAGCCTTCAGAATTGTAAATGTACATTCAGTGATGGCAGTACCGTAGTAAAGTATCAATCGCTGCATTGGCTGCACATGTACATGATTATGCACATTGTTCGATCGTATTGCTTTTGTTCTACAGTTTGTCGCTGTGTTTTACATGTACCGCATAAAATGCATGGCTATGTTTATGGTGTAACCAGTGTTATCGGAAAAATCAAAATGTACTTCTTTTCCAGAAATTGGTGTTGCTCGCAAAGTCTTGGGCAAAGTTCTAGTTTAACAGCCACCCGTTTTATAGGCAGTATACGTAGAGAATGACTCTGATTTCCATAGAAAGCCATCGAATTGGACAGAATTGGAGGCTGTTAAACTAGGGTGTTTGCTTGAATGATTTATCAATTCAGTCGTTCTGTTGGCATGCCCTTGCAGATGTAAACAAAGACTAATGCAGAAAAACGTAGTATTAAGGTTTAAAAAAAAAAAAAAAGAAAGCCGAGTACTATTTAGTGTAAGCATTCTCATTTGATGCCTTCGAGATGCGGGTAATCGTGCCGTTTGTCACAGTGAAAGCATCGCTCATTGTTTGCCAAGTTTAAAACCAAGTAATTGCAAAGTTTTTGTACATACGTTTTCAGGAAAATATCGGTAAAGCCATACAGGTTAGGCAGCTTCCATAGTGGTGAATAGTGTCAAAAGTAGGCAGCACAAACAAAAAATTATTGAAAGAACTAATCAAGTGTGTTGACATTTGTGAGAGGAACTGGGAAGAAGTTAGAATTTTTTGTTTATATCTAAGGAAGCGAACGTAGCTGTTCTCCCCATCCATCCTTTCGTATCCATCTGTCTTTCCATCCGTCTGTCTGTCTGCCCCTCCCCCCCGTTTCTGTTCTGGGATTTATTTGCAGCTCGTATGTCTTAAAAGTCATGAGGCATGCACTAGGTTTTTCAAGTGTTGAGACTCGCAATCTCATGCAACCCCCGAGTCTTTACCGTCTTACAAATATTTTTTTGTTTATTCCTATCCCTCTCCCCTTATCTCCAAACCACGTGATGATGGCTTTCATCGGATATTTTTGTAAAAATTATCAATCCCATCTTCCCCCCCCCCCCCCCCCCCCCCCCCCCCCTCTGTCAATGTTATAGCCCCCGCCCCCCACTTACCCAACCCCACTGTGCCCGCCCACATGTTCTTTTCTCACATTACGGTACATTTGAATTATGTGTTTGAATTATTAATTGTATTTGAAGGGAATAAATGTGAAAATATTGCAGAATTGGTTTGAAAAATGCCTGTGTACTTCTGGTCTTTTCGGTGCTTTCTCACGACTCTTATTCGTCTGCCCCTTCCATCTCTCTAACTCGCACACATGCTCTCTCTCTCTCTCTCTCTCTCTCTCTCTCTCTCTCTCTCTCTCTCTCGTCTCTCTCTCTCTCTCTCTTTGTCTCTCGCTTGTTCATTTACGATCTGTCTGTCTCCTTTCGGTCTCTGTGTGTGCGCGCGTGTTTGTGTGTATGTTTTCTGTCGTTGTCTGAATGTCTTTCACTCGTCCCAGTCATACGATGCTAGAGTTTGTCGTTTCTCTGTGCGACTGCATGCGAAAGCCAAGTTTTGTTTGACTTGTGATAGCAGTTAACGGTCGGATAAATATCCCCCTTTTCTCAGTTTAAGGCCTGCAGTTATTGTTGCAAGTTACGTCAACATTGGAATTTTGTTCAGGGTGAGCCGGCTTTGGAGTTTGGGTCAGGTGGTTCATGACAATGTCTTACTACGCTTGCGCGCACAGCGCGCGCACACACACACACACACACACACACACACACACACATGTACGCCCATATACACAGGCGTACATGCATACACGATGCTACAGGTCACGTGCGTATATATATATATATATATATATATATATATACACGCAGAGACTTGTACACGCACATGTAGACACACACCGCATACACTGACACAAACGCACGTGGGCCCGTGCCCACACACCAATGTGCACACGCACACACGTACAATGATGTGTTAAGTAGGTTACCCAAGGTCTGACCAGCTTGTTACTGGGCAGACAACTGCTAAGTCATATCAGTGAGACCGTCGCCTTAATTCCTTTCACCTTGTTCATCAATTCATTTATCCTTCAGCTGTCGGTCATGCGCAGCGTGGTTTCTCAACGTAGCAGATGTGGTGTAGCTTATGTAGACCAGTCCGCAAGCAGTGACACTTTGATGAAACTGAAACTGGAGTAAAAAGAACAAACCAAAAAACTATCTGTCCGCAAACGCACATAGTTCACTCATTCGCATTTCACACATTCGCAATCAGAACTTCGACGACTAGGTATTGCTCAGGTGGCATAGGACAGGTAAATTCCTGTGCAGTTACCACCTCCTCTCTCTCTGTTCCTCACAAATCGCTGCACATTCCGCTATTGTTCAGAGATAATTCTAGAACCCGCCGTTCTTGTTTTGCTGATTTTCTTATAATTTTTGTTGTTCTGTATTGTCGAAGTGTAACAAATCTGTGAGTTTGCATACCTCTGGCTTTACTACACACGATTTAGTTTATAGGTCCTCAAACTTGCCGAGAAGGGTCGGGATGGTAGTGGGGTTACCTTGAACCTCATCTAGTGGGTCTAATGTGAACTGCTCCGCTGGCGATGAGCCATGTCGAATTTCTGCGGTAGCGTCTGTTTTTGGATCGAAGACGATTAAAAAGTTTGTGCACACCATACATTGATACTGTGGGTCTCCATTCTGGCTCTTCCTTCACGTCTTTGGAAAAAAAAAAACAAAAAAAACAAACGAAAAGTCTGCACGGAAACCGTTTAAGTGGCGACATCCTCGTGTGTCGAATTCGTGCAAACTTCGGCCAGTTTGCAAGCTCTCCATTTATCTGGTCGTAGTTTGTAATACTATGGCATGGGAAAATAGGCTAATGGGCATGGCAGCACAGGAGATAGCAGTAGACTTCAGAGTATCCGAAAAGAAGCCAAAGTAGCCTTCAAATAAATAGAAAACAGGGGCAAATAATTACAGTGCTTGTATATTAAAACATGCGGTACGAGACGGACGAATGAATTGTTGACACAAACTTGTCTTCTTCAGACGTTGAACAAACATTGAAAATGCACAAAACGATGCTTCCCAGATAGGTGTAAGTCAGCAGGAGAGACTGGCATTCAAGCTGTGGATTTTCTTGTGTGTGTGGATTTTGTGTGTGTGTGTGTGTGTGTGTTTGTATTGCCGTTTGAAGAAGACTCATTATTTGTCGAAAATAGATTAGTTAGTTTGGCTTAGTATCGAGTTATTCACTATGCTTCCTTCCAAGGTCCCCCACGGACCCGGAGAAACGATAACATCATCTCTAATACAAATAGAGATTTTCCATTGAAATATTGGGTAGGGCCTATCTGTCGAAAAACCCAAAATCTTCTGTCAGTCAATTTTGGTATATGTGCATACTTGAACAATACTCTTCGGATGATAAGGATTGTGGAGAACCCATAACTGAAAAACGGTAATTAAGTACGGAAGCGCGTGCGGGGTTGTGGGCGACCCGTATTATCTGAAAAGGGGTACACGGTAAAACTTTAACAGACGAAACTGCATGGATCTTTAATGAATGACATCGTCGAGAGACTGGTCAAACGCAACCACCTCTAAAGGCTCAATAAGCGTTGCTAATTT
>JADBJO010000102.1:192500-197500 GCA_016801955.1 Conus betulinus | reverse complement strand
GATCGCGCCGGAAAAAATAAAAATCTAAATGTTTTTGAGGCCACAAAAAAAAGAGGTTTTAACAAAAAGTTTTGGGCCCTTTTGAACAAAGGTTTGAGTCCTCCTTAGAAAAGGAAAAGATACCCCCTCCCAAACAAAAAAAAAAAAAAAAAAAAAACAAAAACAACCCGCAGACTTTAAGATAAAGTATAAACTATTTCTCATAGACAAGATGAATTGCATCCGATAGCATTACAGCATTTGCTGAAGTACATATTTTACGGAAGCGAGATAAAATAATGTTTTCGAAATTTTCGTCTTACAAAAACAAACAACAACAAAAAGTGAACTTCAGTGTAATGAAGGAGCTGGAAATGCCATAATGAGCAACAAAATGAACGTCCGAGAGAATCACCATAACCCTAATGAATGCTCTCCAGTTTAAAAAAAAAAAAAAAAAAAAAAATTTTTTACATGAATGTACGCTTTTTTGCGTTTCTTTCTTTCTTTGTATTGATTATTACTTACTGTTATTGTTTTTTGCCTGATGACATTGTACACATCTTTTTTATTGATATCTTCAGCATTGTTTCTGTGATTTTTTTTTCTTTGTTTTTGTTTTTTGTTTTGTATTTATTAATCCAATCGTTTGAGGGAGAAGAAACAATCATGGCAATGAAATAAAAGAATAGATGCATATATCTGTATAAATAAGTGAATAAACGAGTCGTTAACAAGTAAAATAAATAAAGAGAATCACGAAGTAAAACTAATGAAGACAGATGATTAATAAAATAGGCAACCAGACTCTCCCTGATGATACAGCTAACTGAAGATAAAGTTCAGACATCAGTTAACATTATCTTAGCAAGGCAGTTGATTATGCAACTAACCAACAAAAAATCCGAACAAGAAAAAGAAAAGTCTGATTGATTGAAAAAAAAAAAAAAGTTCAGATTCCAATTTCAAGTGAGTAGAATCCTTGCCCTGAAAGTGTGTGATGACAGTCTGTGGCGCAGGGAAAGGAAGGTTCACAAGGGACAAAACCTATTATCTTCCTTGTACATGTAAAAAGAGAGTTTTTCGCCCCTGTACTGAGTTTGTGTTCACAGGAGTCTCTCTCTCTCTCTCTCTCTCTCTCTCTCTCTCTCTCTCTCTCTCTCTCTCTCTCTCTCTCTCTCGCGCCATCCTAACTCTTTTTATTTGACTTCTGTTTTTTGTTTTTTTTTCCTGACGCCTCCACCGACTCTTGGGGCTGGCTCTCTTTCATTCTGGTTTTGAAGTTCGTTCTAGTTGACTGGAAGTCTTTATCCCATTTAGGAAATGACGGAGAGAGAGAGAGGGGGGAGAGAGGAGAGAGAGAGAGAGAGAGAGAGAGAGAGAGAGAGAGAGAGAGAGAGAGAGAGAGATCACTAGGTACATGACTTGAATCCTAAACAAATTATGCCCACACATGGTAATATAAATGGACTAAGCCTACATCTGTGTTAAGCGGATTAAGCCTATATATTGATTCAATGGATTAGGCCTACATGTGGATTCATCGGATTAGTACTGTATGTAGAATCAACAGAAGGCATTTATGTGGAATCAGCGAATTAGGCCCACGTACGGAATCAACGAATTGAGCGTGGAATCAGAGACAGGCCTAGATATAGAATCAACGAATTAGGTCTACAGACGGAATCAACTAACTAGGCCTACATACGTAATTAACAAATTTGGTCTACAAATGGAATCAACGATTAGGCCTACGTGTGAAATCAACGAATTAGGCTTACACGTGGAATCAGCGAATTAGGCCTACAAGTGGAATTGACGAATTAGGCCTACATGTGAATCAAACGAATTAGTTTTACATGTGGAATCAACGAATTAAGCCTACGTATGGAATCAACGAATTAGGCCTACATATGGAATCAACGAATTAGGCCTGCATGTGGAATCAACGAATTAGGCCTACGTAAGGAATCAACGAATTAGGCCTGCATGTGGAACTAGCGAATCAGACCTACATGTGGAATCAGACTTTGGCCTACATGTGGAATCAGGGTTAGGCCTACATTTGGAATCAACGAATTAGGCCTACATGTGGAATCAACAAATTAGGCCTACATGTGGAATCAACGAATTAGGCCTACACAAGGCATCAACGAATTAGACCTACACAAGGCATCAGCGAATTAGGCCTACATTTGGCATCAACGAATAAGGCCTGCACATGGCATCAACGAATTAGGTCTACACATGGCATCAACGAATTAGGCCTACACAAGGCATCAACGAATTAGCCTACACAAGGCATCAACGAATTAGGCCTACACAATTAAGGCATCAACGAATTAGGCCTACACAAGGCATCAACGAATTAGGCCTACACATGGGCATCAACGAATAAGGCCTGCACATGGCATCAACGAATTAGGCCTACCCATGGAATCAGCGAATTAGGCCTACATGTGGAATCCGTGCATTAGGTCGATATGCGGAACCAAACGGACTCACACCTGCGTGTGGAATAAACGGATGAGGCCTACATAGTGATTAGACAGGCCTTCGTACACAGAATGAAAAAATTAGGCCCAAATATGGAATCAAAGGAATGGATCAGGCTTAAATAATGAATCAGCGAATTAGCCCTCATGTGGAATCAACGAATTGGGCTTACATATGGAATTAACGACTTAGCCCTCATGCTGATTCAGCGAAATAGGCTTACATATGGTATCAACGGATGAGGTCTGCATCGACGGATTAAGCCTAAATTTGGGAACAACGAAATAAGCCTATTTGTAGAATCCACGTTTTGACCTACCTGTGGAATCAACGCACAAGGCCTACGTACAGAATAAGCAGATAAGGTCTGCGTATGAAATCAACGAATTAGGCCTACACGTGGAAAGTACTGATTAGGCCTAATAAACTGATCAGGCCTACACGTGGAATGAAACAGATTTGGTCCACACGTGAAATCAGCGGATTAGGCCTACAGTTGAAATCAAAGGATTCGGCCTACAGTAGAATTAACGGGTTTGGCTTACTCACGGAACCAATGGATCAAACCTACATGTGAAACCAAACTGATGAGACTGACACATGAAATTAATGAATAAGGCCTACAAACGCCTACATAGGTGAGTAGGCCTACATACAGAATCAACAGATCCGGTCACATATGGATGGACTCAACGAATGTGGCCTACCCATGGAATTAATGGATTAGGTCTTCACTGGAATCAACAGAATAGGCCTACATGTGGAAATAATGAATTATGTCTACATGTGGAATTAACGGACTCAGTGTTCATGTGGATTCAACAGATTAAGTCAAAATAAGGAATCAATGGATTAGGCCTACGTAATGGAATTAACGGATCTGGCACATACAAACTGAATCAACAGGTTAGGCCTGTTTGTGGAATCGATGGAGTAGGCCTACATGTGCAATTAACGGATTAGGCATATATATATATATATATATATATATATATATATATGTGTATAATATATGTGTGATCAACTGCTTAAGTCTACATGTGGAATTAACGGATTGGACCTAGATATGTAACCAGCTGATCAAGTCTGCATGTCGAATTAACTGATTGGGCATGAATATAGAAGAAGCAGACTAAAACTTCATGTGTATTCAACGAATTGGGCCAACGCGTGAAATTAATACATTCACTCTACATGTTGAGTTAACGGATTAAGCCTACATGCGGAACCAGCAGATTCGGCTTACATATGGAATAACAGATTATGCCTTATATGGAGTCGCTGAGGCAAGCCTAAATGCGGAACAGCGAAATGGCAAACATGAGGAATTAACGAATCAGCTACAAGCGAAGCAAAACGGATTAGGCGCATGTGGAATCAATGAATTAGGCATACACGTAGAAACAACAGATTCTATATATAGAATTATCATGTCAGATCTACTTATACAATCAACAGATTAGGCCTACCTACGGAATAACGGACCAGGCCTAGATAAGGATTCAACGGAATAGACCATGTGGATCCAACGGATTAGGCCCAATTGTGAAATCAACGGATTAGGCCTACATGTGAAATTAACAGATTAAGCCTACATATGACATCCATAGATTAGGGCTAAATGTAGAATCAACGGATAAGACCTACATATGAACTGAACATATTAGGCCCACGTGCGGAAACGACTGGTTAAGCCTACATTCGAAATTCATGGAATAAAGTTACAGGTGGAATCCACGGATTAGGCCTAAACATGGTATCCACAAATCAGGCCTTCATGATTATGGGAATCAACGGATCAGGCCTACATGCCGAATTAACTGATTAAGCTAATATACGAAATCCACAGATTAGGCCTGCATGTGATATCAGAAGATTACCCTTATCTGTGGAATTAATTGGTTAAGCCTTTTATATCAAATCCACGGAACAAACCTACATGTGCTGAATCCACGGATGTGGCGAGCATGTGGAATTAACTGATTAAGCCTACATACCCATGGATAAACGGATTAGGCCAACTCATGAGATCAGCGGATTGGGTCGACAGATGAAATTAACTAATCAAGCCCACATGATATCCACGGATTAGGCCTATACGTGGAATCAACGGATTAAAGCAATATATATGAATCAACAGATTAGGCCTAGACTTCGGATTACTCGGTCTAAACACGATTGCAGCGTTCGGCATATATATCCTGCCATTGTTCTTCTTTCTTTCTCTCGTTATTCTTTTCCAAACTGCTGATAGCATTCCAACACATTCATTTTAATGCCTGGCACCACTTAGGTGGATACGATTCTAAAATTCCATAACCATCTCGTATGTTATCCCTATAAGCTTTTTCCAGGGGATAGCAATAAAAAACATAAAACTCCCCCCCCCCCCCCCCCATTTCGCTAACAATCACAAAACAGACTTCCCTCCCCCCACCCCTACCCCCTTCGTCTTTATATTTTACGGTCCTGACATAGATGTAGAAGAGCTGATCTGAAGAAATTGTTCACATTCCCCGCTTGTT
>JADBJO010000102.1:177500-182500 GCA_016801955.1 Conus betulinus | reverse complement strand
GAACTGAACATGTTTTCTTGTGGAAGCAAGAGTTACCGTACTTATTCATTGTTTACTATTTACTGTTCCCTGCCTCACTTGCTTACCTATCTATCGGTAAATCAATCAATCAGTCCATCTCTCTCCCTCCCCTCCCCACACACACACACACACACACACACACACATATATATAGGCCTACAGGTACACAAACGCGCTCTTAAACACACACGCACATACACGCGCGCGCGCGCGCACACACACACACACACACACACACACACACACACACACACACACACACACACACATGGTGTGTATAATAAACAATGTACGTTCACAACTAACCTATGACCGCTCGACAGGAAATGACGTACATCTGTGACGCACAACTAAGTTGACGTATTACATAATCTGAGATCTTAGATCTAAAGAGCGCGAGCCAGCGTGCTCAAACAAAGAGACATCACCGAGAGTCCTGTCATCACTATTTTGGTAATGCGTTAATCAGAGCTGTCTTCCCTGCCTCGGGGGACCAGAGGAGCTGACTTCATAGATTAAAGGTGACTGGATGATTTACTCAAGGGACGACAGCAGTCCAGTTTATCGGGACCACTGAGTCATCATCTATCACTGCAGTCTGTATGGTCGAATCTTAGTTCCAAAAGCCCAAAGTTACTGTTTTCTTCATTAGGAAAAAAAAAAGAAGTAAAATCAGCAGACACTGAGTTTCACGAACCACCAATTATTGGGGGAAAAAAAAAAACAAACAAACAAGCAAAAAAAAAACAAAACAAAAACACTACGAGATAAATTCCTTTTGAACAGCAGGACTTCCGTAAAAATAAGGTTGAAATCAATATATATATATATATATATATATATATATATATATATATATATATATATATATATGAGAACAGTTGTAATAGTTTTATTTCAAGGTAAAGATTAAGTTTGTTGCTTCATAATTACAACTTTCTTTCTCTTTGGTCATATTTTGTGTCAAAACACTAACAGCTCTGAGAACAGTAATCATAACTTACTCTTTGGTTCGATATTGTGTCATAGCGCTAACCAGCTATGAAAAACTGAAATTATAACCCATCAAAACCGCAGCTATATTGATTGAAATGCCCTACTGGAGACAAGGATGGCGCACAGATGGTTGCCGAAAGTGACTAACATAATTACTCCTTTTCTCTGAACACCGGGTAATGTGCCGTCCGTAAAGTAGATATATCATGCTTTTTTCTTCCTTTATTCATTTATCTTTTTACTCTTTATTCTCTGAATCGTTTATACGTAACACCTGTTCGGGAGATTTTCAGCTCCTCAAGCCCATAAACTTATTTGCTGATTTTTTTTTTATTTTTTTTTTATCACATAATGAATCATTGGCATTTTAACGTAGAACCATAGTTTTTATTGCCTGATATCGCGTCTCAGCGTTAATAATCAAGAAACAGTAATAACGGCTCATGAAAATTGTCACTATGTTATGTGCTTATGTACTGAAACTTCTTACTGGAGACAAAAAAAAAAAAAAAAAGAAAAAAAGAAGTCGTACAGCTTGCTGTCGCAAACAAGTGTTGTTCATAAGGTTTTCGATTACTTTTTTGGTTTGACGAACTGAACAATGATCGCCTTGTGGAATCTTTACAGGGATTCTTACTTAAAAACCTATTAGGTCATTTTCTCCGTGAAGCTTATAATGTTTTTTTTTCGTGACAACAGCAAATATACAAATTTCATACGATTTTTTCTCTTTGCTCTATTATCATTACTTTCTTTCTTTTTTTAAACCTGTTAATGTGATTGTTGTAGATTAATCTCTGAGAAACAGTAATTATGACTGTAATTATAAGACTGACTTATTCGCATGCGCACAGAAAAAAACTATACTGGAGACATTGATGGCGTAGATATGGTTGCTGGAATGACTAACACAATTATTGTTGTCATCTTACACCCCTAAAAGCGCCCACATAAAGCTGTCGATTGCTTTCCTTTCCGTTTTTCGTTCTTTCTTTCTTTTTTTTTTTTTCTTCTGTTTTGTTAATTGTTTTTCATGTGTGTGTTTGTTTGACACACTGAGTCATCACCTCTGAGTGGAATCTGAACCTGTATGGAAATTGTTTGCTTTCAAAAGCAGATAAGCCCATTACCTTCGTGAAAACAATAACCATCAGGAGAACAGTGCTGATCACCATTTTTCATGTGAAATAATTATTTCTTTCGTTGCTCATCATTTTTTTTTTTCTTTGGACTGCTTTTGCAACATAACCTTAACGGCTGGGAAAAACAGTCACTATAACCCTGAAATTGTGATCACAATTCATGTGAATACGCGCTTACACACAGCATTGAATTTAAATGACTATCAGATTTGCTTTCACTGCATACAGTTTATTGTGATTGTAAGATGTATAATTCTTGTTTTCTTTATTTTCAAACACGGTCCGCTGGTCAAACAGTGTCAAAAGTAGTAAATAATAAAAAAAAAAGTTTTGATGTAATACATACATTTCACCTCCATTCACATAATCTATAATTTGACATGAAAATCATACCCACGCAAAGGAAACAATATTTATGACCCTTGAAAGCTATAATTATATAATTATTGTCTCTTCTTTTGCCGAGTTCGTAAACTGAGACGATCAGATTAACCTCCCCTGTGCAGGTTGCCGGGACGAGTGAATCATCAGTTACACATGCAGTCTGATCGGAGAGGACGATTGGTTTGTCGGCAGGCAGGCATAGTGAGGGCGGATAGGCTGGGGATAGCTAGCGTGACTGGGTACGTGCTGTGCGTGCATGCGTGTGTGCGTGCGTGGGTGCGTACGTGCGTGCGAGCGCGCACGCGCGCGCGTTTCTATGTGCCAATGTATATGCTTATGTGCGTGTGTGTGTGTGTGTGTGTGTGTGTGTGTGTGTGCGTGCGTGCGTGCGTGCGTGCGTGCGTGCGTGCGTGCGTGCGTGCGTGTGTGTGTGTGTGTGTGTGTGTGTGTGTGTGTGTGTGTGTGTGTGTGTGTGTAGTACAAGTAGTTGTAAAAGTAACAGCAGCAGCAACAGCAATATTGGTGTAGTGGCGTCAGTATTAGTGGTATCATCATCATCAATCATCATCCTCAGCAGCAGCAGCAGCAGCAGCAGCAGCAGCAGTAGTAGTAGTAGTAGTAGAGGTAGTCGTGGTACTGGTGATGGTAGTGGTAAACTGGAAAATGTGGTGATAGCAGCAGTAGCACTATTTTTATTTTCCGTTTTTTCCCCTTCTCTCTATCCACAAAGTGACATATTAGACGGTGTGTGTGTGTGTGTGTGTGTGTGTGTGTGTGTGTGTGTGTGTGTGTGTGCGTGCGTGCGTGCGTGCGTGCGTGCGTGTGTGTGTGTGTGCGTGCGTGCGTGCGTGCGTGCACGTGCGTGCGTGAGCTTGCGTGCGTGCGTGTGTGTGTGCGTGCGTGCATGCGTACGTGTGCGTGCGTGCGAGCGTGCGTGTGTGTGTGTGTATATACGTACGCGCGCGCGTGTGTGTATGTGTGTGTGTGAGTGAGTGTGTGTGTGTGTGTGTGTGTGTGTGTGTGTGTGTGTGTGTGTGTGTGTGGCTGCATGCCAGAACTTAAGCATGAGAAATGGCAAAAAAACCACAATGAATCAGCCCGAATTAATATTGATCTCTCTCTTCACTCGTCTCTTTGATCCTATCAAGTTTGGAAAAAAAAAAAATAGTGATGATTCACAACAATGATTCACATGTCCATTCTGCTGCTTTCCTCCTCTGTAACATCATTTGTTGGAATTACCACCACCTCAATGCCACAACAGAAGCAAGATGTCACTCATGAAGACATATGTAGTGAAAGAGTCCTAGAAGAAAGAACTAAGCGTGCGGGAGCATGCAGACCGGCACCAACGTCGATGGCGTCCCGCATTTTTTGTTCGTGCAGACCCACACTAACATTTACCGCCTTCTCTCTCTCTCTCCCCCTCCCTCCCATTTGCCCTCCCCCTCCTCCAACACACTTAGAAATGACGTTTTTTCTATGGTATGAAGTGAAAAAAAAAGGGTCCTATCTAGGCTTTATTACGTGTGTGTGTGTGTGTGTGTGTGTGTGTGTGTGTGTGTGTGTGTGTGTGAGTGAGTATGTATGCGTCCTTACGTGTGTGTGCGTGCATGCATGCGTGCGTTTCTTGTGTGTGTGTGTGTGTGTGTGTGTGTGTGTGTGTGTGTGTGTGTGTGTATGTGTGTGTGTGTGTGTGTGTGTGTGTGTGTGTGTGTGTGTGTGTGTGTGTGTGAGCAAGTCAGCTCATAAGTGAAAACAAGAGATTTTTTTCCTAGTGGTGGAAGCAATGTAAAGTAGGGACGGATAAAGTCACGGTCAAAAGATCATCTTTTCTATAAAGATGAAACAGAAAATGTGACTCTTCAGGTAACTAAATGAATATATTGCCTCATAGACAGTTATTAATCTGTAAGCAGAGACTTCACGGTGTTCATGTTCACTGGAAACTTTCTAAAAATTTTACCCAACGGATCTATCCTTTCTCTTTCCTTTGTTCAGGATCTGCGTCACGAATCCGCTCCAGAACTTACTGGATACCTTCTTGAGTCACAGGTTTTTGTTTGCACCAAGTGTGGATCAAATCAGTTCTGTAACTTTTGGGTCACCTTGATGACATGGAAACCAACCAACATATGAAGGTAAAAACATAGCCTGCATGTTAGAGGTCAAAATGGCTGCAACATTATCCCAAACCATGACAGCAAGGGCGGCTACTCCATTTCCCACAGGGAAGACAAGGTCATCTTCGTCAGGTTGAAAACAGGACACTCCAGATGAGTCGTCACATGTTTACTAAGTTCCACGTTGGTGACTCTGCTGTGTGTGTTTCGGCGCAACTTTCCCATTGTTGATGGGGCATTTGCTCCAAAACTGTCACATCCTTCAGAACTCATGTGCAGAAGCTTTGCAGACACGAGATTTCATCGTACAGAGAACCAACACCAATCAGGACAG
>JADBJO010000102.1:165000-170000 GCA_016801955.1 Conus betulinus | reverse complement strand
GAGCATCCGCAAATGTTTTGCACAGTATGAGGACGTACATATGCTCGAACGCGAATTAATGACGCGTTTTACGAATATGATGTATGTGACGTTCTGTAAGATATGAGAATCGGTATATATTTGAAGATTTTAATGATGAATTGACGAATTTCATATATGTGATAGTCTTTAGCATGTATGTTGAAAACGTGTTTTGATGAAGTTGATGGATTTACTAATCTGTTTTATTTACATATGGCGACGTTTATCTGGGGTTGAAAGAACTGAAGGTTTGATTCCTGTCTACACTTGTTTTCTCAAATCTAATCTATATATATATATATATATATATATATATATATATATATATATATATATATATATATATGTGTGTGTGTGTGTGTGTGTGTGTGTGTGTGTGTGTGTGCACGCGCGCGCGCGCGCGTGTGTGTGTGCGTGCGCGTTGGCGCGCGCGGATATGTATTGGAAAAATGGTTCTGTCTTCAGATCAAATTTTGGCACTCCCCATATGCTGCTAGTTATTGTTTCAATATTTACCTTGTAACAGCCACACAAAATTAGATGTGAGACATCAGACATATATCTCATCTATTAAGTCTTTCAAAGTATCTCGCCTATTATTATGTATTACAAAAATATCATGTTCTTACAGACTATCCTATATATTATGAAGTCTCGCAGTATATCACCGTGTACAAGTACATCAGACATAGATTCATCAATTTCACCAGTAATGCGTTTTCAAACATGAAAGCTGTAGATTCTCGTATCTTATATTAGAATAACACAGATATGCATTAATTTTAACACCATTTGCGCTCCTTTAATCACGCAAATACTTTTCTGTCTCTACAGAAAATCATCTCTCTGTCTGTCTGTCTCTCTATTCATAAGCACATCGTTTGTATGTCATGTATGTATGCACAAGTATGTCAAGACTCACAGCTTACAGAATTTTCATAGGGAGTAAACCTACACACATGCATATATACACATCTTCCATTAACCTCTTTTTCCCTCACTCCTCACCCCCCCCCCCCCCCCCCCACTCTTTTACGCACTCTCAGACAAACATGCGCCCACGCGCACCCATCCCCGCCACCCCTGCCTCCCTCCCACCCCTGCTTCACGCCTTCCACACACGCACGCGCGCGCGCGCGAGCGCGCGCGCACACACACACACACACACACACACACACACACACACACACACACACACACACAGGTCGCTCAAATTGAGGAGGAAGCAATGGGACATCATCGACAGACCCAGACGACGTCTTTATTTGCACACTATATCAATCGCTTGTTTCCCATAATTACTTGCGTGGCGTGGGTGCCATCGGTTCCTTTTGAGTGGTGTGGTCCAAGTATCGGCATGGGGCTTCCTGTTTTGATGCCACATTGTTCACGAACGAGAACTAATAATAAATGCCACCCCCACCAGCCGATGTGGCAAAGTGGTTAGCGTCGCGGACTCCCGGCTGGGAGGTCGTGGGTTCGATTCCCATCAGAGTCATGTGGGATTTTTCTGCCCCGACCAGCTCCTACCCAGAGTTGAGTTTGCTACGGGCTCAGCTGGGAAGACTGGGACCACACAATCGAGCTTCATCCACTTAATGGATGCGCCTCTGAGAGTGTTGCTTAAATTTCCTGACCAACGCTGAGGTGTCTGCATCTCTCGAGCCTGGTTGACGCCGGGATATATTGTGAAAGGAAGCGCGTAGAGTACACAGCCCTGTCATGCAGTCTCAGACCGAAATGGAAATCCATAGCATCATCTTCATCATCCTCATTCTCATCGATCGATAGCATAAAAAAGTATCGAATTCTGTGGCCCTTCATGCCCTGCTCTCATGGTGACCTTAGTTTCGATGTCCTCTTCACGTCTGTAGCCTTGGTTTGGTTCCGTCGATAGCACCGGTGTCGGCGGGTCCATGGGGGCTGTCGCTGGACGGACGTGGTGGCGCCCTCCGGAGGAGAGCTCACTCACGCCGGCTCCACGACTAAGCAATTATTGTAGTCAGTAGGGGGCTTAGTAGGTGGCGTCCTGCGTACGTTGGATCAGAACAGGCGCCACTGAACACCACCGAAGTGACTCGGCAGCAGTGCAGTGTCTCCTCCGGTGGGTTGCCTGTTGACGACTTGACATTGACTGCTCCCTGTGGATTGTCGGTGCCGGGGCTGTGGCGGGCCGGGCCGGGCTGTGGCTGTGGACGGGATGTCGGAATGAGCGGCGTGGTGCACTGCACTGCCACAGAGGTGCACAAAAAAAAAAAACACATACACTACCACCACCCTGCCCCCGCATTCTCCCCCCCCCCTCCCCCCCCTCCCTCCAACTCGCTTCCGCCCTGCGTCCTCCCTTTTCCCTCCTGATAGCTATATTCAGATTATTGTCAATGCTCATGCATAACGATGTACTTGGCAGAGAAGCTACGGACTGTTTAGCGCTACATCATCATCACACGAAAACGATAACATAGCGAAAGCGGTAATGTTTATAAGCACGCGCTAGCGGTTTTTAAAAAATTCTTTTTTTCTTTTTTTTTTTTTTTTTTTAAACTCGTAGCATCTGAATACGAGATGGGTGCTCTATGCTACTGAGCAATCCAGATAATGAGAAAGATACCTCAGGTTGGTGACATTCATTATTTGAACCCTCAATGCTGATCTTATTAGTCCCCTCCCCACTCCTGCCTCTTTCCACTGTCCGTTTTACCCCTCCCAACCTTCCCGCTCCCCTCCCTCCAGCAATACCGTTCATCTCTCTATATATCTTATCCTAAAAGCTCTGGAGGGGATTAATAAAACCATCTCGCCTCGACTTACCACAATGGCTTTTACTGGAGGTCACTAATCACTTCCGGGCACCGCATTTACCACCTGCAATGAGAGACGTGTTCAACTGGCTGGGCTGCCCCCTGAGGTAACTATGTTTACCAGCTGTTTTTGCTGTCTGCTGTTCAGCGTGGTCGGCCCATTGCCTGAACGTAGCCATCGCCGGGGCGCCAACCACCGAGTGTGTGCTCCAAAATTTGACAGTTTGACACGAACAGCGGTGAAGTGTTGCGGATAGGCATCCAACTCTGAACAGGATGTTTACAGAGAGACGACCAGATCAATAGGAAATGATGAATGCCTTCAACATGAGCAATGGATCTCACGATTAAAAGTCGGAAGGGCTTTTTCACCCCCATCTGAGAAAAAGATACACTCGAAAGTGCGGGTAGGACGCAGAGAAATACTGTCCTCAACCGCTGAAAAAAAAAAAGAAAGAAAAAAAAAAAAAAAAAACAGCTGGGAGCAATCCTGCACCACCCTTGGAAGCCTGCACTTTGTTCACAGGTTAACTGTTCTTCCCAGTGGACAACTGAAAGTCTTTTTTTGTGTGTAAAGTTTTCCGCATGCATTTCAAAATGTGGTTAACAGAAAAAGTGAAACTGAGGACCTGTTGCTTAATGAAAATGTTTTTCCTGCTTGCTCATGATTGCACGTTTAGATCTGATAGAACATTTGACGTGATTCTCCTGCTAGCCAGACTTTATATCTACACAGGTGTAAGTGAGGAAAGGGTCGGCCATCAATTCTAATTGTTATTGTATGTTTTAAAGATACGAGATAGAAAAGCATGTTGCTCTTCTTAACAAGTTCTGCTGTACAGTGATTCCCTTACTGAAATCATGCATTCCTGTTTCAAGTTTGTTAGGGATAATGCAAAGATCAAATAACTGTGTTCTTGGTTTGTTGGATTTAGTCGTTTTCTTCCTTCTGTCATAGTTTATTTAACTTTAATGTTAAAATCTTTTATACATATTATGTTTATTGCGATTCTGATCTGATTTTGCCTTTGATAAATGTTTGTGATTTGATGTACAAATAAGTGTAACTAAACACTATGGATTTTTTTTCATAATCTTTCTTCGTCTTTTATTTTTTTTTTTTATAAAACTTTGTGTATGCGTTCTGTTTTTCTCTTACTTTTGATGTGTACTTGAGTTTGAAATAAAAACGTGTTCTGAAGGAAAAACAATGATAGGTTTTATAACTCATACATCAATGCATAATTTCCAACGACTCCTTCAACAACAACAACAACAAAAAAGATAGAATTCATTGAATCACACGTACATACAGGTATAAACAAAACACACACACACACACACACACACACACACACACACACACACACACACACACACACACACACACACGTACACGCACGCACGCACACGCACGGAGGTAAGAAAAGACAAAGTTTAGACCACCTACTATTTTTATGGTTGTTTACGTTTACACTCCACTTCATCTTCGACAAAAACCTTCAAGAGAAAGCGTTGTCATTAAAGCTACAGACTGAAAAAAAGGATATCCGTCATTTCTGATTCTGTTCGGCTATTATTAGCCCCACCCCCCTTTGACTTCTCTCCCCCCCCCCCCCCCACCCCCCCCCCCCCCCCCCCCCCCCCCCCCCCCCCCCCCCCCCCCTCTCTCTCGCCTCCTCCTCTTGCCACTCCCTCTTCCCGCCTCATGCACCAAAAATAGAAAGGTCGACGGACTGGTGGGAGCAGTTGTCGGGATAACTATTCTTCCGTCCACTGTCTGTTCACCATTCATCAATGCATCTTTTCTGCCTTTTCTGCTTCCCTGCTGATTCCACTGGTACAACCCTTCCTCCGTCTTCCTCATCCATTTGCCAACCACACTCACATACCACCCATCCCCCTTCCGCCCCCCTCCCCCCCCCACCCCCGTCCTACACACACACACGCGCGCGCATGCACGCAGACACGCACGCACGCACTCACACACACACACACACACACACACACACACACACACACACACACACACACACACACACACACACACACACACACACACGCACGCACGCATGCATGCGCGCGCACACATATACACATGCACAGGTACGCGCATGTGACACGCGCGCGCGCACACACAGACACACAGACACACACACGCACGCATACACAAGTACA
>JADBJO010000102.1:155000-160000 GCA_016801955.1 Conus betulinus | reverse complement strand
AACTGAACAGCAAAAGCTGAAAGTTTAGCTACCACGTTTCCAAGTTCGTGCCTATGCTGTGAGAGATGAGTCCAACATTACGTGATGTTCTAAATTGGTGGATTGGCGCATGTAGGATGAATCAACCGTTCAACAGGAGATCAACCCTAAAAACCACTTGCCTTGTGAAATAATGTCCACTTCACCTTGTTCGTCGTTTCGTTTTTAGTATCCCCCCCTTCTCTCTCTCTCTCTCTCTCTCTCTCTCTCTCTCTCTCTCTCTCTCTCTCTCTCTCTGTGATGGAGCTAGCTCTATTGGTGTGCTTTTGTATAAAGAATTAGAAAAGTTTGGTTATAAATAATGGTATGATCGCACTGTCAAATTGCGGATATTATTGCACGGGAATTAAAACATTTCACTGTTATTCAACCAGTCGGTTCATTTATCATTATTAAAGTGTGCATTGTACAATCATAGGTCTGTCCTCCATTGATCATAACAATGAAATAAGAGCACAATTATATGTCTGTCATAATAACTAAAAAGACTAAAGATGTGCAAAATGAAGTTAAAAAGAAAAGATCGTCATTAATCTTTGTTGTCACTTCTGATTGCATGGTGCAAAGTATGCCATTTTCTAACCTTTCCCTCTCTTTCACCCTACGATTTCTCGCCACTCCTCCATTTTTCTTTATGTAGTAAAGAATACGGTCTGGCCCAACCTCATATTCTCCACCAGCCTGTATTAGTATCTAGATTTCTCTGTTGTTTATGAATAATTCGACACCTACTGATTTGGATTGCCTGTTTATTCGCCAGTTAAATATCAGGAACGATATCTGCAGAAGTCATAGAAAACGACGACGACGACGACGACGACGACGACGACACAACAACAACAACAACAACAACAACAACAACAGTAATTACCAACCAACTAACCAGCGAGCGAGCCAAATAAAATCTGATATAAACGGTGTTCGATCTTCTGATGAAATACGATTGATGCATCATTATAATCTTTTTTTTTTTTTTCATCAATCATCAGCAGCCTTCAAAGTGCCAAGGGCACAAAACTAAAACTTCATAATATAAAAAAAAATCTTTCCGAAATGCATATTGTCATGTTTATGTATGTATGTATGTATGTATGCATGTATGTATGTATGTATGTATGTATGCATGTATGTATGTATATATATGTATCTATCTGTCTAGCTGTCTATCTCATCGTTTTTTCCTGATCTACCTAGCTCTGCCAACAAAAGTCATTTCTTTGCAACATGAAACTGCATTTGCCTTCTTTCTAGAAGATGGCATGCGTCTGTAGTGGGGCTATTTTCAGTCTACATATGTAGATTTGGGAATCCATTTAATTGTTCACCGAGGTAGCAATTCTATGTCTGACCTGCAAAATATCCTTGCAAATACTGGAGCAGAATTTACACAGCCCCTCCTCACATCTATCGAGTGGTCAAAACTTGCCTTGTACAGACATGTATCTCGCTATGGCCTCGTGTCCAAGACCCAGAATTACTTTCAACCATTTGAAGAAGTCTGACTGATTAAGTCGTGGAAGGATCAGACTGATCGGTACACCTCTACCTTGTAGACCATGACTGAGGACAACGGATAGTGGAAATCGCTAATCAGCCTTGTGTCTGTCCTGGTACTCCTATACCTTACTGACGTGGACTACTAATGGCTGCTAATTCATTAGAGACACAACCTTATTCAGCACCATAACCAATTCCTATCTGCCTTTCTGCTTCTCTATTAGCTAGCTATGCACTACCATCTCTCTCTCCCTCCCTTTGTCCCACCCCCTGTGTCTTTCTCTCTCTCTCTACCTACCTACTTAAGTCCCTACCTACCAATCTATGTACCTATCTTCGGTTACTTCGTTGCCAGGAGACTTTATTATTTTCGGGATTTGCTTTGCTTTGGACGTTAGTTTTGGCATTTTTAACTCTGTACGTGGATCTGACATAAACTGCTCGTAGCCATGATATAAGCTTAATGAGCGGCTGGGCTGCAAACGTTATGACTAGCTTTGACTTGCTCTCTCTGTTTGTCTTTTCACAAGGTGAACTTATTACAGTGAAAAGTTTTGATCCTGCTTCCACTTCATCCCAGAAAAAAAGAGAGGATACCATGGCCTGGATTTCTTCTGTGTCAAATCTACCCATGACGATTTATAATGTCTTTTTGTAATATCTTATGTACTTGTGAAATGATGTGGAGTAGAAGTAAAATTTCCGATTGACAATAAAGTTGATTGAATTGAACTGAATTGAATCTCTGTTTGTTTGCCTGTCCATTTTTTGTTGTTGTCTGTATCTTCTTCCTTATACTTGCTCTTTTTCCCGTTTGCAGTTTATCTGTACGTTAGAATGTTGTACTCAGGTGCAGTTTGGCAACATCTTCTCCTAGGTGGTGGACATTTAGGATGGATTAACAAAACAAGAACTAGAACAACACAACAACAACAACAACAAAAAAACTCTTTCCTATTCATTTCTGCATCATTCAGATATTGTCAGTCTGTCAGTTACACATTCAATAAATATTTATGAAATGACATAAAAATATACGTTGCCCGTTGAGTCGCAGGTCTGGCTATCATGCGTTTAACGGGACAGCCGAACCCAAGGCACTGACAGATAGAAGTCTGTTTAGTTTTCTCTCGCACAGAACTGTAATATTTTTCAACTGGATGCATAATTTCATACGGTAACAAAATATTCGGTGTGAATGTGGGAAATCCTCAGCGTTGCCACGACAACGACGGAAAGGTTTGAGGGGGGGTTGAGCGAGTACGTCCAAAACAATGACAGAGTTATTCGGAGATCAAGGCGGAGCGACAGACCCTCGTCACTATGACGGTTTACTACTGCTGATTTCCTTGAACTGGCTGACGCCATCGGCGAGGAAAAGGCAGTGTGTGCACTTTCAGGTTACACACTTTTTTTCCAGTCAGCGAACAGACAGCAGACGACTTTTCTGAAAGCGCGGGAAGCGAACGCCATCCTTTTTCGACATCGCTGTTGCGCTTCAGGTGAGTCATTCCTGAATGAGAGCTTTGATAGCTGATTTTTTTTTTATCTTTCACTACAGTGATGCAATGTCTCACTTCACCCTCTCCGTCCCCTCCTCCCTACACTTTCTTCATAACTAAGTTTTTCAGCCTTGAATGTCAAATTGCGATGGATCTAAGTAAAGTTAACGAAGTTGCTGAGTGTAGACATGAAAAATAGAGCACCTGAGAGATGGAAGAGGAAAAAAGTTTCAAACAGCGCTATATTCGAAACAAAGCAAGACCAGGGGCAGGTCACTGTATATTATTTGAATAGATGAGGACGGGGAAGTGTGTGTGTGTGTGTGTGTGTGTGTTTTGCGCTTTGTTGCAGTGTCTACATCTAGCCCACTACAACACACGGATTGTGTTCTGAGCAGAAAAAGTCAGTGACAGGTGTGTGTGTGTGTGTGTGTGTGTGTTAGGGAGGGAGGGGTGTGAAGAATGGGGGGTGGGGGTGGAGGGTAAGCGAGGGGGAAGATGAGGGTGGAGGCAGATGAAAATAGTGGTGATGTTAGGAAAGAAAAAAAAAAAGGAAAACCGTTATACTGCTGTTGAGAATAAAACAAGATACAATCGTTTGACGATAAAAAGAAAAGCATCCTATATTTGTTTGTCGACCAACAGGAAAGGCAGTGTCTCTGATTATTGGCGATAAAACGAAAAACGTCTTACTTCTGTTGGCCGCAAAGTAAGAAAAACGTAACACTGTCGTTTGGTGACGAAACAAGAAACGTCACACTACCGTTTGGCAACGAAACAAGAAACGTCATACTACTGTTTGGCAACAAAACAAGGAACGTCATAGTCTTGTTTGGCTACAAAACAAGGCACACGTCAAACAATCGTTTGGCGACAAAACAGGAAACATTATACTGCTGCTTGGCAACAAAACGAGGAACGTCATATCACTGTTTGATATCAAAACAAGAATCGTCATGCTACTGTGTGGTAAAAAAAAAAAAAAAACGAAAAAAAAAAAACAGCAACAACAACAAAAAAAAAAAAAACCGTCAAAAGACCGCTGTGTGGCGACAAAGCAAGAAATGTACTTCTATTGTTTGACGACAAAACGAAGAAACGTCACAGTAAGCTGATGTTCATAAAAAAAAAACAACAACAAACAAAACAAAAAAAAAAAACAAAGAAAAAAAACTTTATGGCATTCCCCTAGGCGCCCCCCCCCCCCCCCCCCCCCCCCCCCCCCCCCCCCCCCCCCCCCCCCCCACCCCCATATTGCCCCTCACCTCTTGCTCCCTCGACAGTTCTTCGGTTGTGTTGTGTTGACCCTTGCTCATTGGTTAAGAGTGACACTTCGTACTTTGTCGTCAGTTCTACAATGTTTTTTTGTTTAGTTTTCAACAGGCGTATGACTGACGTATGACGCTTCCTGTTTTGCTGCTCGAAGGAATCAGAACAAGTTCACAAGAGATGATTGTCCATTATTTTGTCGCTAGTAGTTAGTAGTTGTTTAGCGCCAAACAGGAGTTCGTTTATTTGATTTCGCCACCCTTCACGTCACTCCCATTTGGAAATACATACACACATAAATATATACGTATGTGCGTGCGCACGCTCGCGCGCGCGCGCACACACACACACACACACACACACACACAGAGAGAGACACAGAGAGAGAGAGAGAGAGAGAGAGAGAGAGAATATGATCACACTCACATTGTTAAGCTCGGGCATTGGTGGATAATTGTTCGGACATTCCGCGTGGTTTAATGCATGTGACATGGCCTTCGTAATCGGCGCGGTTATAAAGAACGACAACATGAAAAATTTAGAGAATAACCTACTTTCAATGATTCGTACCATTTGATCGACGTTTCTCAGCGCACATATTGGAGCCAGAGATGGAGTGGTGGTTAGTTTGTTGCATGTTGATGGCGGTAATGATTTCGGTCGACGATGATTGGCTGTATTACAGTGGTTATG
>JADBJO010000102.1:147500-150000 GCA_016801955.1 Conus betulinus | reverse complement strand
TTTCCATCACATGCATGTGGGTGTGCCGCTGTGGGGAAAGCTTCTGCGCGCGCATTTGCTTGCATGTATGACGTAACTTATCGAATATACTGTTGGGGTCTGTTGTGTGTGATTGTGCGTGCTTGTCATTGAAACGAATTCCAGATCGTAATCTATGTGATAAGAGTACAATCAGTACACTTTAAAAAAAAGAGACGAGACTGTGCGGAACTTCTCAGATCGTGATATGAAAGGGGTTTTTTTTTTTTTTTTCTTTTTTTTTTTTCTTTTTTTTTTTTTTTTCTTGCTGTCTGCTTCTGTGTTCATGGTTCGCTTCTCGCTAGCCTGTAAAACAAGGTCAAACACAGTTAAATCTCCTTTCGAACAGCCAAACAGATTTTTTTCCCCCTTCCTTTTTCTTTTTTGTCTTTCATCGTTCAGTAAAGTCAGATGTGGATACTGTATTGATAGGTCTCTGTCTGTCTGTCCGTCTGTCTTTGTCTGTCTGTCTCTCCCTCCTTCCCTCCCTCCCAAACCTTCTGTTTTTATAATCGTTCGTTCATTGCATCGTAACTTGTGCCTTAGTTTGTGAACCGGTTACTGGGCGTCCCGATTAGTCTCGGACCAATCAGGCTGCTGAAACACGAATAGAAGGCCGTGAACGGAACGAAGATATCAAGCTGCGGCACTCGTTTCCGCCTCGTTTCCTCGTTTCCGATTCCCTTCAGCAGAGAGGCAGGAAACCTCGCGTGGGACTGGGCGAGCGGCGATGGACAACTGCAGGAAGCGACAGAGAAGTGCGAGTTGCCGCGAAGGAGGGCTAGACGGTGCACATTGCTGCTGCTGTTATGCGAGTGCCATACAGAAAGAGGAGAAAGTTAGGATGTAGAGTCTGCCAAATGTGTTCGCGTGTGGGCAGCTTTAGTGTCAGTTGTTCATACTAAGATATGTTCGTGTTTTGGCAGCTTTAGTGTCAGTTGCTCATACCCAAGAAATGTTCGTGTGTGGGGCAGCTTTAGAGTCAGTTGTTTATACCAAGAAATGTTCGTGTGTGGGCAGCTTTAGTGTCAGTTGTTCATACCAAGATAGGTTCGTGTGTGGGCAGCTTTAGTGTCAGTTGTGCATACCAAGATATACTGTGCACAGAAAGAAACGCATATTTTTATTTCAGTCATTTAGCATTCAAAATATTACGACCACACAGAAGAAGTAAGACATCAGTCTGATGTCTATTCATTATGTCCGACTATTCACACTGGACAGAGCTCCCTGCTCTACGGGGCATGTTTCTGTCAAAATTTTCCTTAATATTTTCAGCGAAAAAAAAATATGCGTTTCTTTTTGTGCACAGTATATGTTCGTGTGTGTGGGCAGCTTTAGTGTCAGTTGTGCATACCAAGATATGTTCATGTGTGCGGGCAGCTTTAGTGTTAGTTATTTATACCAGTCGTTTGGCGGATTATCTTCGAAATAAAACGTGTTGTCCATCGTCATGTAAGAAAGGCATAAAGTGTGTTAAATTTGTTGGGTTTTCCCTCACCGTGGAATATACGAAGATGGCATATAAAATGTCTAACTCGGTACCAGAGATTCCAGTCAGTCATTCAGTGGTGTTGTTACCTTTACTGTTGTCGTCAGATGGAATGCGTCGTATACTTGAAAGAAAAGTATAATCAGATTTAAAAGATCAGCCTGATCATTTTCACTCGTGTTTCTCTCATTCTCTCTGAGAGAGAGAGAGAGAGATCCTCTTGGCAAACATGTTGGCAATTACAAGAATTTCAGTGGTCAGAATGTTGGGTCTTGTTGCTGCTCATGCAGGCAGAAAGCCTCACCATCGTTCGTTCATGCACTCTTAAAGTCATAATTAATTTTCGTCATCTTGGTTAACGTCACAGGCTCTTTGACAGTAACTTCGCCATCTTTGGTTTTACGTCACAAGGTCTTTAACATCGGTTTACGTTTGCCAACAAGAAAATGACTCCACTGTCATAAGTTATTATCATTATTATTATTTTTTTTTTAACAATTGCTTGTTCTGATTGCTTGTTCATCTGTCGTTGCTTGCTAGTCTGACGGGACGATAGTCGTTTTAGCGGAAATTGAAAATTGGTTGCAGTCTCTTAAGCGACGGTCATAGTGACCTGAATGGAGCAGAATGAGTTTTTTTTTTTCTCTTTTCAGTTTTGATCTTTTGTCATCATGTATTGTTTTAAGCGAAGAGAAAGAACAACTGTAGAGGGCAATCAAAGATGGAACATTTAGTGTGGCGGTCATGCATATTCCTTAAAGAAAACAACACAAAAAATTCAGTGAACTCAGACACTCTCCTAGCGGCAGTCGAAGATGGAACATTTAGCGTGTTGTTCACTCATATCCCTGAAAGAAAATAAGAACTCGGACACTCATAAAGGGGGATTTTAGGGACAAGCGCATACTGTACAGCTCACTTAAGTACAGATTTATCCAACTGTGACAGAAATGTGCACAGTGATCCTCCTCCCTGTCTTTAAAAGATTTA
>JADBJO010000102.1:135000-137500 GCA_016801955.1 Conus betulinus | reverse complement strand
GTTTTGGTCATTGTGACTTCGTTTCAAGCCTATTATGTACACACTCAGACACTAACGTCAAAATCACAGGTGGCCCTTAACTTTTTGCCAGTAGTATACTTTTTCAGCCACAACTAAAACGACTACCGTTGCTGCTGCTGTGCGGTGTTCTGTTGCTGCTACTGCTGCTGCTGCTGCTGCGCTGCTACTTTCAAACACTATTGGTTGCTTTTCCTACTACTAGTTGTGGTTGTGGTGATAGCAGCACTTATATTGTTAATTGGCATATTATAGTTGTTACTACCATTGTCTCTTGTGCTGTTCATGTGATGGTGGTACCTCTATCGTGACTGTTACGGTTCTGCTACTGTGTCGCAGTCTCTGGTGTGGATGGTATTTTGTTGCTGCTGTTACTACAAGCAGAGCTGTATGTGATGTTTGCAGACTGGTTCAAGGCAGTGCAAGTACTGCAGGGCCTGTCTCTGGTGGGGATGCTGGTGGCCTCTGCCTACGCCATCTTCACCAACTGCTGTCTGGACCATGCCACTTTCTCCCGTACCCTGGAGGTGGCGGCCGGTAGCGGAGGTTTGTCCAGAACAGAACAGAACAGAACAGAACAGAACAGAACAGAACAGAACAAAAAACAAAACAATAGAATGGTACAAGACATAACATAACGAAACAGAAAAGGATAATACAACATAATGAAAAGTGGAATAGGAAAGAACCGAATGGAAATGAAGAAAACTGAAACAAACCGAACAGAAACTAACAGAACAGAAACGAACAAAATAGAATAGAAAAGAACAGAACAGAATAGAAACGAAAAGTATAGAACACTGTAGAACAAAACAGAATAGAAATGTACAGTCTAAAATCGAACGGAGCAGAGTAGATCGTAAGAAATTAGAATACAACAGAACATAACAGTATAGAACAGTATTGAGCAGAATGAAATAGTATTGACAGAACAGAATGTCCGAGAGGTTTACAGTCGTTGGTGATTTGTTGAGCTTAGAGCAAAACGGTGAAACAGTAAGAACGGAAACGGGGCACATTCTCTCAGGACATCAAATTCTGTTTTTTAAAGTTTGAAATGAAATCTTGGATAAGGCAAGGAGCAGTAAACAGTAAATAACAAACAAGTGAGGTAACTCTTGCTTCCCGGGGCCAAGAGTTACCTTACTTGTTAATGTACAAACTTAAAGCACCAACATTCGCTTGTATAGCAGTTCGTGTGCGTGTTCAGTCCATGGGTTAACCAAAATGACTCATAGCATCGGTCGGTCAAATATTAAGACCAATAAAATGTAATCCGGTGCTATACAGTACAAAACAATACGATACGATACAAAACACAGCGCAGTGCAACGCAACGCACCGCAACACTGCACTACACGGCACGGCACTGCACTGCACTGCACTGCGCTATGTTACGCTACAATACACTACACTACACTACATTACACTGCACACGATACCATACCAAACCACGCCAGACCACACAATACGATACAATACGATACGATACAATACAGTACAACAGGGGTGAGTGTTTGAATGACCTTTGCGGATCTCGCAAGACAATAGTACAGAAGTGTAACAGTAAAATCGAAGAAAAAATGACTCTGAAGTAACTGCATGCTTTACGAGGGTTGGAAAATAAGTCCGTGGCTCAAGTATGAAGACAAGGCGTCAAGAGTCTGTTCACCTGTTATTTTTCAACGTAGTCCCGTGTCAAGGCCACACGCCGCTCCCAACACTTCTGCAGCATCTGGATTCCTTCACGGAAGAAGGTTCTATTTTGGGACCATAGGAACGCCTCTGCAGCCTCCATCACGTCATTATCTGTGCTGAATCTGATTCCAGCAGGTGTTTTTCATCAGAAAACGAGAACAGATAGTAATCGGAGGGGGCCAGGTCTGGCGAATATGGGGGTGGGGGGTTGGAGCAGTTCGTATCCACAGTTACGAATGGTTGCCATGGCAATAGTGGAGCAGTGAGCAGGTGCGTTATCCTGAAGGTAGAGAACACCTCTGGTCAACTTTCCAGGGCGTTTCTCGATGATAGCTGCCCGCAACTGCCGCAGTAAATTAGAGTAATATTCGCCCGTGTTCAAGAAAGTCCGTCAACAGGATCCCATCCGCATCCCAGAAAACTGATGCCATGACCTAGCCCGCCGAGATGATGACCCTGGCTTTCTTGAGAGGGGGGAGAGTCCATGTGTTTCCACTGCTTTGACATTCTTTTTGTTTCTGGCGTAAAGTGATGGCACCAGGTCTCATCCATGGTAACCAACCTCTGGAGAAAGCCTTCTGGGTCAGTGTGAAACAGACGAAGATTGTCGCGCGACATGTTGAAGCAAGTGCGTTTCTGGTGGAGAGTCAGAAGCCTTGGTACCCAGCGTGCGGATACTTTCCTCATGGCCAGGTGTTCTTTCAGGATGGCAAGTACTGTGGTGTGGGAGACCCCCCCACCTCACCGGCTGTGAATCTGATAGTCGTCGGTCAGCCGTTATGGT
>JADBJO010000102.1:127500-130000 GCA_016801955.1 Conus betulinus | reverse complement strand
TAAAGACTTATTCATATACTGAAATTCATGACATAAAGGGCAAGATGCTTAACTGAGTAGAATACTTTTTACGTAACAGAAGTCAGTTTAATATTATGAATGAAAAGTGAGGTACATAAAAAATGACCAGTGATGTTCCTCAAGGTATTTCTTGAGAACGATGCTATGTATCTACTTAAGATGGAGTGTTTTATTTAAACTATCACCAGTGACACGAAAGCGTACTGACGAAAAAACTGACAGTAGTAGAAAGAAACTCGTGGAGAGCGTGGCAGCAGTCATCAGAAGAGAAGCCCCCTTCAGGCAAGTGTTCCGGCCCTTATCTCCTGACACTCGGGGGAGGGGGGCGGGGGGGGGGGGGGGGGGGGGGGGGACCACACCCCGGTTCATGACTTCAGATGTCCCTCTGCTGCCCCTTTTTTTCCCCATCTTGGGACGAGCCATGGCTGGGATTCGAACCCATGACCCTCAGGACATGCTCATTTTTCCACTTAATGACTCGCACTCTAACCACTGAGCCACTGGGACACCTGATATTTGTAGGGAAATTTAAAGCCTTATGAAGTTCACTTTTGTTCCTCCTTGACCAGATCCAGCTTGAACACCTCTGTGCCGCTTCTGCCATTGCTTTCAGGGCTCTGTTTTTTTTCCCCTCCTTGCAACTGAGAGCTGTTTCATGAGGCTGTATGCAGACGTTCCTACAAACCCCTAGCTCCAGTTTCTGCAGTGAGGACTTTGACCTGATAGCCTTCTCTCCTCAGGCTGTTTGCCAGATCAGCATACTTTTCAGTCTTGTACATTTGAGCTGCCTCCATTCTGTTCTCATATGGCACTGTGTGAGCTCGATCATGATCAGCTGCTTGGTTGACTGAGAGTGGACCACTATGTCTGGTCTCATGCCAGTCTTGCTGATGATCTCTGGTGACTCTTCCATTCTGGGAGGTCTGCAGTGCACTCCCAGTCATCTGCCCCGTCCAGCAGACTCTGCCTGCATGTTCGAGTGGCACTGTTGTTCTTGGCCATGATTTGCTACCCTCCTGCCGTGAAGAATGTTGCGGGTGCTTTTAGAGTCCTGATTTTCTCTTTTGTGGAGTTGGTACTAGCCCAGACTGCTTGTACAATCTCTTTGAGCACTTGGTTGTGCCTCCATGTGTGTACCTTCCTTGAGCCAGGGTTACTTACATGAGCTTAGGACATGCTCCACTGTTTGTTTTTCATGTCAGAGGAGGCATGCAGGATCGTCTGTTTTTCCCCACTTCACCAGGTTTGCATTTTAGGGCAGGTCATATGCAGATCTGAGAATGAAGCTGATCCTGAGAGAGGCCATGTGGCAAATGTCATTCCAAGTGAGACTTCTTTGGAGTGCATTCTCCCACGTTGTTCATTGCCCTTGCTGTTTCTGCTGGACTGCTTTTTGGAGTCTTTTTTGGTCTTCCCATCTCCTGAATCATCATGCCTCTCTAGGCTTTTCCTTTGGCATTTGACCACCATTCAGTTTTGGTCACCCCAGTCCTTGTCTGTTGGTCTCTGTGTGTCCTGTAATTTCTGTGATCTTGAGACTTTTTTTTTTGCAGAATCCATCGCCTCTTGAACTTTACATTTTCTGCCTGTCTTCAACTGGGGCTTGATTGCTTCTACCACCTTGTCTCCCGAGTCCTCCAGCATGCTTTGAAGTCTGATCTTCCCTGCTTTGTATTCCTCCAGGATGGATTTCAGTGGTAGTTTCAGCTTTGCTTGGCGACAGTACAGCGCTATGTCAGTCAGACAGGGTGGGACACCAAGCCATTTCCTTGTGAACTTGTTGATTTTGGCTTCCATTGCCTCCACTATGTCGTATGTCATCAGAGGCCATAGGAGCTTTGGTATCAGCATGAACTGCAGACACCAGACCTTGTATTTGCCAGGAGCCCACACTGGTCAATGGTCTCCAAGCCTTTCTCCGACATCTGTTGGTTTCTTTTTGCTCTTTGTGTGTCTTTCAGGGTATCATCATACCATCTTCCAAGGCTCTTGACTGGCTGTTTGTGACTGTTGGAATGGCGTGGTTGGCAGCGCTGAAGACCACAGATTCGGCCACTTTTCCTTTCCTCAGTGAGAGACCCCGTGATTTCTTTGGCTTGAACTTCATTCTGGATGAAGCAACTATGTTGTCCAGTCTCTCCAGCACATGACGTGTCTCGTCTTCTCTGGATGAAATCACTGTAGTGTCATCCATGAAGGCCTTGAGAGGGGGCATCTTGTATCCATCGCCGAGGTCTGTTTGTCTTGCGTTGCTTGTTGCTGCTTTCAAGATGACTTCCATTGCCAACACGAACAGTATTGGGGAAATTGCACAGCCCATTGCAATGCCCATTTCTAAGTTGCGATCCAATCTGTTGTGTACTCCTTGGTAGAGAACCGCATTGAGAAGCCATTGAAGTACTTCTTGAGCATGTCGCGGATGGTCTTTGGCACATGGTACATCTCAAGAGCCAGCTGTATCATCTCATGGGGTACAGAT
>JADBJO010000102.1:115000-125000 GCA_016801955.1 Conus betulinus | reverse complement strand
TTTCGTGTTTTCGCCAGGGGCATAGAAGAAGACGGTTAACAGATACGAAGGTAAGATCGGTAACAAGTTTTAAAAGGAATTTTAAGTAGCTCTGCCGGTTTACATGGACAAACAAATTACAAGACAAACACGACGCGTTTTTTCACCTCATAGGTCTTCTTCAGGCAAGAAACAAACACACACCCAGGACAATGAAAACGAGCAATCATTTCTCGGAATTCGAAGGTGGGCGTTGAAACTAACATCTGTCGATTGGAAATAAAAATCAGTTAAAAAGTTCAGCACGGAATCAAAACGGGCATTGTTATACAACGGGTTTATTGCTACAGAATGAATGTACTTTTTAGTTACATGCATATTTTGCTTCGTTATTTAGTTTTTTTTTCTGATTTACGAAAGCTGAAAATTCCTCAGCATATTTGGTGGTGTACTTTTCTATTTCGTTAATCAAATACGAGAAGGGTTGAAGGTTGTTCCTCAAAGCCAGGGGCAGGCTTAAACGTGCGTGCAAAATAACTCGGACGCAGTCAGGATCGAAAACGGTACACTTCTTCACACACTACGTCAGTGCACAGAGTAACAAAGGAGAGAAAGAAAGATTTTCTTTTATACCCCCTTCCCACATCAGAGCCGCTTTCCGTGAAAGATCAAGTCAGTTTTTTTTGAGAAAACATGACAGTGGTCCTAACAGTCGTGCAGTACCATTTCATTTTAATAACTCAACTTAACATGTGACAAAAAAAAACAAGCTCTTGTACTAGGAAATGGGAGGAAAGGGAATTTGTCCAGAAATTAACAAGTGTGATGGTGGTGATGTTTCAGGAGTCCTGGGCATGTACGGGGAGCTGGTGCTGTGGCTGGGGATGTACCTGCTGGCGCCCAACCGGGCTCTGATCGAGTCCCTCATCTTCAGCTCTGCCACTTCCCTCTTCTGTTTCTTCGTCGGCCTGGCCGTGTTCTGGTCCAAGGTCCGCCGGGACAGCCAGACGCCGGCATTGACCCTCAGCATTCCGGACCAACAACAGGACTACACTACAGACGACCTGGAACACATTTGTCATTTGTGTCGGCGTAACATAGGCAATTTCCGTGGAGACCAAACTGGTTTTCAGGATACCGATCACAGGCAGAATGCGACGACCCCAGCGATCGAGGAAGCCCTCGTGCATGTTGATTCCGGCCAAGGTCAGTATGATGGAGATGCACAGTGTTCAGAGTGTCGCGACGAGGAGGATGACGAACTGGCGAGAAGCCATAAGCAAGCATTTGCATCGCACTTGGATGCCCATAGATGTCCACCCGAAGACCCTACCGGACGACCTGAAAGTGCCTGGCGAGGGAAGTTTGCGGGACAATCTCCATGGCCGTTCGCCAAGCGAGTCAGAAGGCTGTCATTCGAAGAATCTTCCCGACGACTTGCGAGAGCTGATGCCCGATCGGGGAATGTTTGCAAAGAAGTGGATCTGACCCATTCGGGCGATTTTCATCACCGGGGCCAGTTCATCGACGACGACCTGTACTACCACACCAGCGACGACGAGCACCTGGAGCGGTTCATACGGGCAGAGAGCAGCCTCCAGGAGCAGCAGAGTCCGACCGGCAGCGGCTTGAGCAGGACCACGGACAGCAGCACGTCACGGCTGATCCACACGGAGAGAGCTCTGCTGCTGCCCTTCGCCGACAGCGACGAGTTTCACAGCTTCTCCGATGATGACCTGTCGTGCAAGAACAGAACTTGGCCTTGATGATTGGCGTGTGCGTGTGTGTGTGTGTGTGTGTGTGTGTGTGTGTGTGCACACGCGCTCTTTATGTATTTGTTTTGTTTCTCTATAGGACAGATGTGATTAGTACTGATGGTGATGCAACACGGAGTATCAATGTCAAATCATGAACGGTAGGTCAGCCATGCTATGGTTGTGTTTGGACTGTTAGATATGGACAGATAAAAAGATAACGAGTAAACCATCGGAAGCTGTGGTGTCTGGGACGGTCCATTCCGACTGTGTGCATCATTTTCAATGAACAGTAAAAAAAGGGGGAAAATGACATTCTTGATGGGCCGTACATGTTGACAAAGTTTGCAACTATTTACGTTCTGGTTATATAATGCACAAACTCGATTTTCGTCAGTGAAGTGTGTGAATCGGATTTTGTCATGGTTTATAAGAGCTGTTGTTGCTGTGAAGAAAATGTTGACAACGGGTACTGGTCATAGGTAACGGATTGGAGAAAGACAGGAATTGGTATGATGAAACTGATACTAGTTTGTGTGTGTGTGTGTGTGTGTGTGTGTGTGTGTGTGTGTGCGCGCTCTCGCACGCGCGTGTATGGTTTTGTCACTACTCTGTGTGTGTGTGTGTGTGTGTGTGTGTGTGTGTGTAATTGCATTGGTGACTGGCATAGTTGTATAAGTTTTCACGACTTGGCGCCGTCACCTCCGTCCTCTCCATCCTTAAATAATTGATGCAGTTTTGCTTTCCACTGAAAAACAATCAACAGCAGCATCCCATACTACTTCTCTCAACAATGGGTATCGGTGGACTAGCTATTCTCTTCAACGCAGTTTGAACTTTTATCATCCCAGAATTAGACATGATGTTGAATCCTCATCAGTAGCACCATTACATTTTTCATCCTTGTCGCCGGCATTATGTTCCTTTCCCTTCAGCCAGTGGGCGCCTGGGAACATTCTTCTCGCGTCATTGCCGTTAATAACTCGAGTAACGTCATCAAGCACTTGCTTTCTTGACCGCTTCGTCCCCCAGATGAACATGAGCCATCAACGACTTGGAGCTGCACTTCCGATTTCTAGCAAAGTTTTATTCTCCTTAAAAACCAAGGGAACAAACTCTGCCTCAGTGTCTAATCTCCAAGCTCTGTCTGGGTCGTCCTCTCTTCCTTCACCCTTGCCGGTTCCCGGTCATAGTTGGACAAGTGGTGTTGGATGCTGGCTTCTCGGTGGCGAGTCTTATCATTATTCATTCCTCCCCAGGATCAGTTTTGTGACTGGCCTCTGCTCCGCCCTTTACTGCTGCACCTCACCGATGAAATTGGCCGGCCATCGGATGGTAAAAACACGCCTCAGGCAGGTGGTAATAGTCTGTATCTTCCGCTGCATTACTGGCATCTTCCTGCATGTCATAGAGCTGTACAGCAAAAACGATTTGACACTGAACTGAATATGCGGTTAGTCAGCTAAGTATTTTGTTTCCATAGTGTGATTTATACCTTCATTATGCAAAGATGGCTCAGGGGAGCACGTATTCGTATACCAAAGGAGAGAATGCATAGTCCGTGGTTTGAGTGTTAGACGTGGCGGATTTGTTTTTCTCTCCTTTTACCCATTAAGCTTGAAATGGTAGTCTAGGTACCAGTCTTTCGGAGGGGATGATATGTCGAGGTCGCTGAGTGGAGTGTGTATTTACCGCAGCAGGTAAACGAATCCGCGCCATCGAGGAAGCTGTACCTGGCACAATTTTGTTGAATATAGAAAAAATCCACTCTGAAAAGTTAAAAGAAAAAAAAAAGGGGAAAATATGCGGACAAGAGTGTGGCACAGTGCTATGGCGATGTGCTTTCCCAAGGAACAGCAGTCCGAGCTACACACAGGAAAGTCTGTTGGGGCGAAGTACTGCTCTGTTCTATATGGCACTGCACTGCACTGCACTGCACTGCACTGTACTTCAGTGCACTGCATTACACGGCACGGCATGGCACTACATTAATCTGCACTGCACTGCGCTGCACTGTACTCCACTCCGCTCCGCTATGCACCGCAATTCACTGCACCACATTACGTCACACCACACCACACTGCATTGATCATCCGTGCGTGTTGTTTTCATTTGTGGAATTGGTGCTAGCCGCTCCCCGATTTCCACTCTTAATAACAATATTATTGCCATGTATTCCTTTCCACTACATCATCTTCTTACCCTCGTCCCCTCAGCCCCTCCCCTCCCCTAGCCCCCACCTTCTTTGAAGACCCCCCCCCCCCCCCATCTCTTTCCCTCCCCAGACAAGCCGTGCCATGTAAGAGTAATCCCTAGTCATTTTCCCCTCAACACTCCGAGTTCATCTGAACAAGCACAATGCAACTTGCTGAACGATTTCTCAGGATACTCAGTTGCAGATCAAGTGAATGCCGTTTTGTATCAATGATATTGTGTGCATGTCAGAGACCATATACATATTGTACAGGCTTTCTAAGCATTCGTTGTGTGTAGGTGAAACAGTTGGCGGTGTTTTTGTTGGGCTTTCGATGAGTATAACCGTGGTATGTTGTGAATGTTGTTGATCATCAGGGATGCAGCTAGGAACGGCAGAAGTCTGTTCTGTGTGCAGCGTCGCGCTTTTGATGATGATGTGTCGTAACTTGTCATTACAGCTTCTAGAATAAAGGTCGGTGTTCAAGTGAATCGGTGTCAGTTTGCTGTTGAATGTGCACGTGTGTGTCCTCGAAGAGTGCGTTGAAACTAGGCCTGATACGGCTTCCGTAGTCAGCGAGGCGATAAAGGCTGTGCAAGAGTTGCCTGTGGATACTCTTTTTTAACATCACTACTTGCCGAGGCTGAAATCTCGCATGGTGTGGTATTAGGACGAGTCTGAGGAAATTGACTCATGAGTGAATAATAAGAGATTGATGGACTGATGAGTGGATTGGAATAAATCGACGAGGGAATTAGGATGGGTCACTGAGGAAATGGACTAATCAGAGAATGGATATGTACCGTTGAAGGAAGGAGAGTGGATCAATGCGGGGACGAGAATGGACTGATGAGGGAAAAGAATGGAGTGGTGTGTGGGAATGGATTGAGGAGGGAACGGAAAAAAGAACAGGGGAATACAGTCAAGAGGGAATTGGAATGGACAGATAGGGGAATGAGGAGATGGGAATTGATTCTGAAGACCTGGAATTTAGTGAAACCAACCGGGGGAGAGTAGAGAGAATGATCCTACACGTGTGAAACCAGTCGGGTGAAATAATCAATACCGTCATACACTACTTAATATGTTGTTTTTTTGACTAGCGTTTACAACCGTACTGTTACTTGTACTGTCAGTTTATGTAAACAACACGTAAGTAGGGGTAGGGGTTTCCCTCTCGCTTTTGTTCAGCTCAAAACCGTCTGGAGCTGAAATCGGCTCAATTTTGCGCTAAACGTTCACTTAGGGAAAACAGGTCGAATGCGAACTAATGGACGAAAGCCCCCAATTCTGGAAGTGTGGTGAGTGCGATGGGTGTTTGGAATATAGGGGGAAAACCTTCAGACTTCGATTACATCACCATAATCTTGAACTTCAGATTGGTTTATGCTCCCCCCTCCCCCCCCCCCCTCTCTCTCTCTCTCTCTCTCTCTAGCCACAATCCATCACCAATTCTGTGACAGTCGTTTTGAGCACAGAAGTGCGCGCGCGCGCGCGTGTGTGTGTGCGTGTGCGTGTGTGTGTGTGTGTGTCACTGTGCTTCTTATTTTGTCGCTTGCGTGCGTGCGTGCCAGCGTGCGTGCATTTGTTCTTTTTCGTGTGTACAAATGCGCGTAAAAAATGCAATGTGGGCATTGCGGCAAACAAAATACGCCACGCATACAAACTATTCTGATTAAATTTCGTGTCTACAGAAGATATCCTGTGGTGGCCTGAACATGTCTTGTGCTAAAAATACTCATGTGCGTATTCAGCGTGAGAGTGTATTTGTCGAGTTACCCTTGGGCCACTGCCCCGTCATAAAAAAGGGCGAAAATCTCGTTCTGTTCTTGTGACTTATACCGTAGTCGACCATAGAGGGCTTGTTTCAGGACTGTGGTTGGGGACAACAGTTTTTATCCTGGGAAAGAAAAAGAAGAGAGACCGACAAAACAATGTTTGAACGTGTGCAACAAGTAGATAATGATTATAATGAAGTGATTGACATAAAGGCTGATAAAAGTAAGTTGTGCCGGAGGTGCTTGCAATTTCACTGAATGTGTTGCTACAGTGAAGAAAGGAGCTGAACAAACAAAAAGAAAGGCCAAGGCCATTCGTTGAACAAAAAAAAAAAAAAATAAAAGGAAGGCAAAGGCCATTGAGCAAATGGACTCAGCAGAACGGACAGCAAGTGTCTGCTGTGGACATCGCGCATAGTCTCACTAACTAGTCGCCATTGTACAAGAAGAAATTGGGATATTTTACAGTGTGACCACAGAGATAAAGTGTCAAATGCTTTGTAGAACAAGGACAGGAGGACGGGCTGCACAGCCCAAAAAATGAAGAGAAAAAAAAAACAACAAAACAGGAAAAATTACACAAAGTGACAGAAAAGTGGAAGTTATGAGATCAAAATGTCCAGGAGGCGGGGATACTGTGCGTATTGCAAGAATCGGTGACAACCCCACGGGTGTGAGCCAAAATAGCCCGAGACTGACAAAATAAGAGGCAAAAATAAGAGGCACAGAAAAACTTTTACACACACACACACACGCACACACGCACGCACGCACACACACACACACACACACACACACACACACACACACACACACACACACACATTTTTGTTCGAGGTAAAAATGTTTTTATATATAATCAAACGTCAACAACACACAACTCGGTGATAATGAATACAAAACACAAATTCGATAAAGGATACTGAAATAACAGGACATAAATTCATTGACAAGTAATCACACACACACACACACACACACACACACACACACACACACACACACACACACACACACTACCTGCCTACCTTTTCCTCTCTTTCTCTGCCTCTCTCTCAGTCTGTCTGTCTTGTCATCTGCCTGCCGACCCCTCCGCCCTTTCCATCCCCTGGTCTCTCTCTCTCTCTCTCTCTCTCTCTCTCTCTCTCTCTCTCTCTCTCTCTCTTCAAGTAAAAGATTTAAGATTCATTTCCTCTGCATGGATTTATTGTGCTTGACAACATACGCTCACAATACCCGCAGTTCGAGATATTGATGGCATGTGGTGGGAAGGGAGGGCGGGGGTGGAGGAAGATGAGGAGACGGTCTGAGCATATAGGAGCAAAATCCATACAGTTTGTGTTCTATAGTCTACGGCAGCGATGCAAGTGCTTCTGCTCCAATGTTGCGGATGGACAGAGACACGGAAACAAGAAAGGGGCGATGGGGACAGAGGGGAGGGGGATGAGAGTGAGTTATGGTCCGGGCGACAGGGTTCAAATGCTAGTTCATGTGTACACATACTGACTAAAAACGTGGTGGGTGAAGCCAAATGCAAGGAAAACAGTTCTTCCATCATTAAGATAGTGTAAACTGGCAAAGATTTGTCGGGGGGAAAAAGTAGGAGCTGGAAGGGTGGGGTTCGGGGTGTGTGTGGGGTGCGGAGGCAATGTAAAGGGAAACTTTGAGCGTGTACCCGAGGATCTACACCCTTCAAGGTTTGCTAAGGATACAAGAAAACAAAGTGAACGCAGACACTGTCACAAGGGAGGATGTTAACAAACGTATGTTGCACAGCATGTTTCAGTTCAAAACCGTATCCCCACTCTGACATTATTTTGCGGGTGACCTGTCTGTAATAGATTTGTATTTTCCAAATGCATTCGCTTTTTTTTTTTTTTTTTTTTTTTTTTTTTTTTTTTTTTTTGAAAGAAGAAAACGTCCTCAACGAATTTTGATAAGTGTATGGGAATAAACTTACTGTGGGGACGTATGACACTCCTGGTCTCATTTCCATGTATTTTCCGCCCGCGGCAGTCGTTGACAAGGATGGGAAAGCCCATCAAGACCTTCCGTGACCCGGCCACCAGCCATCGATGTGATCCATGATCGCAGATCTCTCCGCTTGGGCTGCCTCTTTACACAATTGTTTCACACGCTGCTCCTCTACATACTGTTTTGAGCGTTCTTCTCTCGGCTCGTCACTGTGCATCGGGCAGGGGGAAGAGCGCTAAGTTACTGGGGAGGAGGCACGTTTCGCGTGACATGAGGGTTACAGTGTCTGCTCACTGACGGTTAGTGTGTGGAGGTTTCGTTACATATGAGAATGAAAGTATTTGTAAGGATTAACAGATGAAGAAAGTTTCGTTACATACCAGATAACAGTATCTGTTGAAAGTCGTTTGTAGTGGTGTTTTATCACAAACAAGGTCTGTGCAGTGGCGTTGGTACGTGGAAGTTTTGCTGGATGAGAGGAAATTTTGGCTGTTCTGTGATCTTAGTACTTTCACGTTAGCTACGTTTAATGGTAACAAAACGTGCTTAATAGCTCAAAACAGAAAAAAAAAATTGTAGATACGAGAATAACAATGCCTGTTATGTGACCTTAATACGTAGAAGAGTGGCTACATCTGAGGGTTGCTGTTCCTCGAATTCAGCTCAGCGAAGTTCATACGAGAATAACATCGTTTGTTTAGTGACACTGATATCGGAATGTTATGCTATATACCTGAGTGACAATGCTTGTTTGGTGGCATGAATCCTTGGGTCGGTGGTTATGGTGTTAAGTGCCTGCTCAGTAGTTTGAAACAGAGTTTTTGCTTCATGTGAGAGTAACGATATCTGTTCACCGACATCAGTACAGACAAGTTTCGCAAGACAGGAGGGTAACAGTTTCTGTTTAGCGATATTAGCGCTGAGGGGTTTTGATCAATATAGGGTAAGAAAAGCCCTGTTCGGTGACATTAATCGAAAGAGGTTTTGTTAAATAGAAGAATTGAATACACGGTCAATGAAATTAGTTCGTGGAAGTTTCACTGCATGTGAGAGCAGCAATGCATGTTCAGTGACATTAGTACGGGAAGTTTCACTAGATACGAGGATCACAATGCCATATACAGTCCAACTGGAAAGTTGCTGTACATATAAGGATAGCATTGCCTGTTTTGGGATATATATGTGTAAGGAAATGTTAAAAAAAGAAAAAAAACACACACACACACACGAGGGAAACGATGCGTATTCATGATAAAAGTTCCGGAACATTCCACGAGATACAAGAATAACAATGCCTATCTGTGTATTTGTGAAAGGAAGCGTCATTAGCTCCGAGGAAGACTATGCCTGTTCAGTGGTAGTCGTACCGGATATTTTAGATCTACACTCTTTCTAAATATATGAAAAAGGGCATTACCAAGAGGCACGCGTGTTCGATTAACAGTATTTAGAAAAAGAAACTTGGCAAAGGGGTAGTTTAGATTTAACAGTTACATAGATAGGTATGAACGAAACTGCATTTTAACACTTTACAGTCCCAACAGAAAAGCAGATTTGTCGTAAATCACACATGCTCGCCGTGCACCTCTGTTTTCTGGCTCTCATTTTTATAAGCTCGAAAAGATATTACTTGTTGGCTTTTCACAGGGGAACGATTTGGTTACTTCTTGACGTTAACTGAATAAGCCCCGTTTGCATATTGGTTCGCACACAGAAAGCGAGAAGTGTATTGAAAACAGAGTGATGGAGACAAAAGTCTAAAATGGCACACCAGTTTTAAATCCTTTTTCCCTTTAGAATCAGTGATCATGCGACACCTCCAGCGTCCTGTCTCCCCATAACAAAAGTGTACATTTACTTGTGTATATTCACAGAGAATCACGCCCAAGGATAAAGGATCCACAGACCATCAGAGACAAATGGGCTTGGTGTGGTCTCAGAGGAACGGCCTCTACCTGTTCGGGGTGCTGTGCCTGGTTCTGTCCACCCTGCTGTTCGCCGTCTGCCTGGTGGCTCCTTTCTGGCAGCGTCAGGATGAAGACCCAACCCTCGGCGTTCCCATCCTCCACATTGGTCTCTGGTTCCAGTGCAGCGGCAACTTTACCTGCTTCGGTCACGACTACAGCTCCGATAAAGGTGTCCACAACACGCACGCACGCACGCACGCACGCATGCACGCATTTTATTCGAGGAAAAAGAATCTGCGGGTGACATTAGTTCGAATAACAATGAGAATGAGCAGTAGGTGTTTGATGTCCAGAGGAGACTGGAACTGTTAGATAAATAGTCGCAGTTCTCAGAAATGTGACATCGCACCGTTT
>JADBJO010000102.1:102500-107500 GCA_016801955.1 Conus betulinus | reverse complement strand
TGCCTCCCTTTTGAGCGATATGTTTTGAACGTTTCTTATAGCTCTAGTGTACATTGTGTTAATAAGTGTCTTCTGAATTTTTGTACTGACGTATTGTTGCTCCAGGGTTAGTTGTGCGCCCGCTCCCACAAACCAGCACATTGGCAAGGAGGACATCGAGGAAAAGAACGCTCGAAAAGGAATGTCCTCAGATTAGTTTTCAAGGATAACAGTCTTGCGTGTTTTAAGGATAAGTTTGGTTGCAGAAGGTTGAGAAAGCCTTAGGAGTTTCAGTGAGTAGCCGGCTAGAAGTGAACTACAGTAATCTAACGTGAATACAAATGCATACAGTAATTAATGTTGTACATGTCTCTAATGTAAGATAAAGGCAACTGAGTTCAAAATATGAGGCCTGACATGTTCTGATGATGCGTTAATTCGTTGGTTTCCATTGTTTTGAACGCTATTTATCCTGCCTGAAGAAGAACGATAGGTCGAAACGCGCAGCATCTGTTTTGTTACTTGTTTGTTCCATTCGTTTGGCGGTCCAGGAATTCTAGTTTTGCTCTCACGTTGGAATATCTGAATTAGCTATCTATTATTTCAGATATTGAACATGAAATAGCTATGCACACTTTGTCCTGTATATAAAGAAGAAAAAATCACAGAAAACCAAAATAATATTCGTTCTTTGTTGTCCAGCTCTGATGAGCATTAGAGAAAAGTGTGTGTGTATGTGTAAAGCTCACACATTACAGAAAGCCTTTTTGTTTAAATTCAGCTCCTGTTTATCATCTATATCTCCTGAATTTGTCATGTTATTACTGTTATTATTTTTTGGGAGTAGGATGGAGGCAGGGGTGGGGTGGGGGTCGTACACAGCATTTAATTGTGTAGAAACTTTCACTTCCTGACAAGGATGCACTGATTCGCATTTTGTTCAATATTGTAATATGTTGCACCTCACCTTCGTGCGTTTTCACGTTCGCATAACCAATTCATTAGGTGCGGTACCCCATTATATGAATAACTCATCTGTATCTGAATTTTCATCTCTGCCTGACTGTCTGCCTGTCTGTCTGTCTGTCTGTCTGTCTCTTCCCTTTTTTCTCTCTCCCATCCTCTTCTTATCTCTTTGTTTCTCTCCATTCATCATCGCTGTCATCATCTTCATTTTCTTTCTTCTTTCTACATCTTTATCTGGCTATCTATCCGTCTGTCCGTCTGTCTGTCTGTGTCCGCCTCTCTCTTTCAATTATCCATCTCACCCATAGCCAGCTCACGTTCGGCAAGCGTGCGAAGCATGCAATTATTTAGAAAAGCAGCCAAATTGCTCGATGATTGGACATTCTACTTAAAGATTAGGCAAGACTTTAGTAAGTTAGAAAAGTGTAAAACGACGAAGTGTGAGTTCGTGTATGATAGGAATTTTCCGACGATAATTTATGTAAATATAGAGAACGTGTTTTTTGTAGAAAAAAGAGGTTGCTCTCTCTCTCTCTCTCTCTCTCTCTCTCTCTCTCTCTCTCTCTCTGTTCTCAGGCGTTTGCAGGCGCGCACGCGTGCGCGCGTGTGTGCATGCGTACGCATGTCCGCATGGTAATCATTAACGTTAGCAATTTTCTGCAGTTAAAGGCACTAGCCTATCCAGTCTCGGCAGAACAATACAGAAGGCTAACATCTCCTCACCCAGCTCTGGCCAGAAGACGTCATCATCAAATCGTAAGGATTTAATTTATGCGACTGACCTATTCTTCAACATACTTTCAACCACTAATTTTTCTACACTGATAAAAGATGATCAAATGATATTGACGTCGCAACGAACAGTAACGTACATCACATAAAAAAGTCTATTTAAGAGATTAAAAGTGTATTATGGTTTTATCAAACAAACAAAGACTCTGGAAAACAGCCAGTTAAATAGTCGGTTTCCACAAGAACATTTTCCAAAAATTATAGATTAGAAAATCATACCTAGTGAGTGTGCACACGCGCGCGCGCGCGTGCACACACGCACACACACACACGCACACACACACACACACACACACACACACACACACACACACACACACATACACATGCACACACACACACACACACACACACACACACACACACACACACACACACACACACTACACACTAACACACAGACCACACAGACCACACACACAAGCACACACACACACACACACACACACACACAACACACACACACACACACACACACACACACACACACACACACACAATGTCCCATCAGTAAATAAAATTTTGACTTGACTTGACTTGACTTGACTTGACTTGACACACACACACACACACACACTAAACACACACACACACAGAGACCACACATAAACACACACACACACACACACACACACACACACACACACACACACACCCCCCCCCCACCCCCCACACACACACACACACACGCACACATTCCTACAAACGCGTGTGTGCGCACGTGCAACAAATCAAAATTTGTGACTGATGTGTGTGTGTGTGTGTGTGTGTGTGTGTGTGTGTGTGTGTGTGTGTGTGTGACACAGAGACACAGAGAGAGACACACACACACACAGAGAGAGAGAGCAGAGAGAGAGAGAGAGACACACGCACACCCTCCTACAAACGCGTGTCTCTGTGAGATTAATCTATGTGATGTGAGCACTGTGACAAACGTCGGAATGTGTGTGTGTGTGTGTGTGAGAGAGAGAGAGAGAGATGTCAGAGAGAGAGAGAGAGAGAGAGAGAGAGAGAGAGAGAGAGAGAGAGATTTCGTAACACCCTCGACAACCTGTCTCTGTGAGATTAATCTATGTGCAATTGAGCACTACGGACAAACGTCGGAATACGATTATGTCAATCTGGAGAATAAACAATGTCACACTCAGCTGCTCATACGACCCAGTGATTCTAGATGTACAGCTGATTGCTGTTATACTCAATTATGTAAGCAAACCAGGCACACTATTTTACCTTTTTTTTTTTCTCCTCCTCCTCCTCCCCACTCTCCCCAAGAAGGATTTCTTTCTACCTCCTTCCACCCTCTACCTTACACTCTCATTACATTTTGTTGGATGATTCTTGTCATGGATGACACCAGCTAAGTGCGCGCGCGCGCGCGCACGTGTGTGTGTGTGTGTGTGTGTGTGTGTGTGTGTGTGTGTGTGTGTGTGTGTGTGTGTGTGTATGCGTGCACGTGCGTGTGTGTGTGTGTGCACCCAGCCTGATCGCCCCATCCACAGCTACATCTAGCCCGTCCTGTCGTATTACTAACTCTAGCAACCTATGGGGAGCCGTCATATCAGGCTGGCGTGATATGAAGCACCTCAATTTTTCCTATGAACTGGTTGTCCCTTACGATAAAAGTTCTAATTTTCCAAAATCAGACATACATTTCACATAATTATGAAAGAATCTCTACTTATTGGTCAGATTGTGAGAACGGTCGAAGCACGTTAGACATGAAATAAAAAACAAACAACGAAAAAACCATCAAACGTTGGAAGAGGTGTTTAAGAATTATATCAATGTTTAAACAAAACAAAACGAAACAAAACAAAACAAACTTAAAACAAAGAGACAGACAAACAAAAGACGACAGTCAAGCACATTGAGGAATAAGCAAAAACTCAAAACTCAAAGGACGTAGTAGGGAACAACGTGCAAAATCAAAACTATCTGTAGCACAATGTATCTCCTTTAATAATAATGTGTTATTCTAACCGAGCAGGCGATTTTTTTTCATTCATTATAATCAGTCCCATCAAGATTTTTTGTGCAGCTGCTATTTTCTACAAAATATTAAAGAAGACATTTTCTAAGATGTGCACCTTATTTTCAGCTTTTATATCTATAGCTGAATTTAATGATAAAAGTCTCTGAATTTAAAAATAAAAATGCCTTTGCACATAGTTTATGTTACTATACTTCACGTGCAGGCAGATAAACTGCTTCGCAAATAGATCACCTGATTAAGGTCTTCGTCCGAATCTTTTTTTTTATTGTCACGTCACATGGTTATGAAGTTTTCTATATATTCAGTCGTCATGAGATTTCCATACGGACCCTCGCTCGTGACCAACACGTGGTTCAAAGCCTGAAACCTGACAGGAGATTAACATCACCACTCTTTCAAAGGATCCATTTGACTACGTATGCATATCTCTAACATGTAGTAAGCAAAGAATGCGTTCCAAAGAGAGTAACGATGTCGTAAATTTCACTTAAATTTGAGTACTACGAACGTCGGAATACTGAGAATACAGCGACCAGTGACTGTTTTATATATAAGTGTGTGTGTATGTGTGTGTGTGTGTGTGTGTGTGTGTGTGTGTGTGTGTGTGTGTGTGTGTGTGTGTATTTTCTATGTAAACAATACCAGGAAGAACTGACTTCGGTGAACGGTTTTAGTAAAACGATCATCAAAATATATATTGTGCCAGAAATAATTAAATCTGGTGAATGGTTTGAGAAAACACTGTCACTACATTATTGGTTTGCCGTTAAACGAAAGAAAACAGAACGAAACACAAGCAATCAAGCAAGCAAGCAAGCAAAACAAACGAACCAAAAGCTCTCACTTTCAGATTCTTCAGGGTATCAGAATACATAACCTGACCCTTTATGGCTTTAGCAAATGTGTGTGCAACGAAAACGATCATGAACAAATAAACCAAGAAACAAACAAAAATGAATCATCAATCAATAAATACACATAAATGTTTGGACGATCGTGTCTGACATGGAAACGATGCGTTGGGAAATTCTGAGTGAGATTGACTATTGAGTTGAGGCTTTTCACTTCGATGTTAATGTGTGCAAGAGTTGGAGCGCCTGCGCGCGAGCGTTTATGCGTGCGTGCGTGTGTGTGCGCGCACGTGTGCGTGCGCGTGCGCGAGCGTGTACGCGTATGAGTGCGTGCGTGCATGTGTGCGAGTGTGCGTGCGCATGCGTGTGCGTGTATGCATGATGAAACAAAATCATATCATAGTCGTCTAAAAATC
>JADBJO010000102.1:95000-97500 GCA_016801955.1 Conus betulinus | reverse complement strand
ACACACACCACACTCCACGTCCACACAACACACCACACCACACACCCAGCCACCACACCACCATACCACAACACACACACACTACACCACACCACCACACTCACACTCCACGTCACATCACACCACACAGCACACCAGCCACTACACGACACCACCACACTCCACACCACACCACACCACAGCACACCAGCCACACCACAACACACACCACACCACACACTCCACGTCACACCACACCACAGCACACCAGCATACACACCACAACACACTACACCACACCTCCACACTCCACGTCACACCACACCACAGCACACCAGCCATACCGCACCACAACACACTACACCACACCACCACACTCCACGTCACACCACACCTCAGTACACCAGCCATACCACACCACGCTACGCTACACCACTCCACACACACACCACATCAAGCCACATCACGCATACCAAACCGCACTGCCACATCACTCCGCTCCATATGACCTCTCTCAAGCCACATTGTAGCACACTGAACCAAACGACTCACACGAGCAAAACCCACACCACACCCCATCATGCCTCATCACACCGATCACATCACATCACACCGCGCCACATCACACCACATCAGCCACACAACACATTGAAGCAAGGCAAGACAGCGGACCCATCGGTAATATGGAGTTATAAATATATATATATTCTCAGTCAAAATAAAACAAACGATTAACGACAGCAACGAATCACAGCGTTCGCCCGAAAACACGTGTCTTGCAAAGGTTATCGCATGAAACATTGTTGCGTTTGGCTGAAACACTACACTGTGCAGTTCCTCTTTTTCTCCTTCTTCTTCTTCTTCTCTTCTGTCATTAAAGAAATATTCAAACATGCACGCACGCACACACACACACACACACACACACACACACACACACACACACACACACACACACACACACACACACACACACACATCTCCAAATCTCAACTCATATCATAAGAAATGTTTATTCATACAACACACTTTCAAGAAACAACCACACTGTTAATACGCACATTCCATATACTTCAACACATCGTCTGATATCACTTTCAGTGGAAGGACGTTAAACTAAAGAAGAAGAACACACACACACACACACAACATACACACACGCAAGCACGAACGCACACACACACGCGCGCGCGCGCGCGCGCGCACACACACACACACACACACACACACACACACACACGCACGCACACACGCACACACACACATACACACACTACACTACACAACACTACACTACACTACACTACACTACACTACACTGTCAATCCCACCACCACCGTCTACGGAATCAATTCGTTCTCTTTTGGTCTTTCGACAGCAGAAAGAAAAAGAAACACACGAATCAGCCGCCGTGGCACAATGTTTAGCGTCACGGGTTGCGGTATGAAAGATCATGGTTTTGAAAATCCCACCACAGTCATTCACCTCTGGGAGTTTTCGGTCCTGAAAGGCTCCTACCTTGAGCTGACCATGTTATGGGCTAACAAAAAAAAAAAAAAAAAAAACAAAAAAAAAAAAAAACCCCCCCCCCCCCCCCCCCCCCTGGAATGTTTACTCTGTGGTCCTACCTTGAGCTGACCATGTTATGGGCTAAAAAGAAAGAAAAAAAAACAACACTGGAATGTTTACTCTGTATAAAATAGTGTCCTCTTGAGTTTGATTCACTCCATCGAGCATTGCTCAAATGTCCTGACCAACACCGCATGTGTCTGTAGCTCTCGGGCCTGGTTGTCCCGGGGATAAATTATGAAAGGAAGCGTAGAGTAGAGCCGTGTCACGTACTGTTGGACTAGAGCGGAACTGTATAGCATTGTCTTCATTATCCTCGTCTTCACTGATTCATTGATTGTTAGTTTTAATGAAAATAGTCTCAAATCCGATTCCCCTTTCACGTCCATATCAGTAATGAGATTGTGAGAAAGTCATCAATGTCTGCAAGTTGTTGACTGGATGTAGTCGCTCCCTCCAGAGGGGGACGCTCATGCACACTGGCCCCTCCGGAAAAGCAGCTATTGTTATCAGCAATAGGTCTAGACAGCAGTGAATTCCAATGATTTTTACTACCAGTCGCATGAACGATTACTGCGTTCGGCAAATCACGTAGCTCGACACTTAGATACATATTCTTGTAGAAAGAGACAGATAAAGAATAAAGGAAAAATGAGACAGAGAAAAACAGCAATGGAAAAAACGACGACGGAAAATTCTCCATAGGAATTACAGGCAGGGAAAACAGCATCGTCAACTGGCATGGCGTAAAAGTAACGCCACTAAAGAGGACACGCAAAAACGAGACAGAAAATAAAATTAAAAAAAAAAAAAGACTTGTGGCAGATTCTTCACTAAAGTCACAGACAGCAGGAAACAAGATCTACAGCTATCACAGTTTTAAGTTGTACGTCTCAAAATTTGCCGAGGACATTTTCTGCAGCTACATAAATGTAAGAGTGTCTATATTTCG
>JADBJO010000102.1:87500-90000 GCA_016801955.1 Conus betulinus | reverse complement strand
TCAATTTTTTTTTTCTTTTCTGTTTCCTTTTGCTTTACTTCGATTACACTCTTTACAAAATATTTCTCAATCCCTTCGTTGGGTAATCGTGTTATCCTTTGTTTTTCACCACATAAACCGTTCGGCACGTGTATTTTTCCCTTTATGATATTTATTTTCCGAATGTTTATAAGTTCTTTTTTTTGTACTTTCGAGATTGAAGAACCACAAGGAAAGTAACTCAGACACAGGGATCACAACACGACAATGCCATTCCGGCTCCAAGACTGTCTTTGTACCGTATCTTTTTATGTGCTCAACCTCTTTCTATCTCGCCAAGAGGAATCAATTAAACAACCATATCAGATCCACTATGGTCTGTCTCTCATGCGTGCCGCTTTCAACAAAGTGACGCGAAATCTCTCGAGCGTTTTCACCGAACTACTTGCGATCCCGGTTCGCCAGGGTCTCTTCCGAGTCGAGTTGTCGTTTCTCATGGTCTGTCGGTTCCGTGCCAGACGTACCTTTGGCGCCGACCCCCCTCCACCCACCCCCACCCCCACCCCCGCCAGCCTTCATCTCTCCTTCACCCTTCTTTCACTTCTACTGCCAACAATGCTTTTGTTTACCCTCGAGCGTTTGCCCCCCCCCCCCCCCCCCCCCCCCCACACACACACACCCTTTCCCCGCCACCCACTTCCTCTTTCTCATATACCTTTTTTCGCTCACACGTCAATTTTGTCTACGTCACCCCCTCCCCCTCCACTTCCTCCTCCACTCTCTAGTGTCGCCCTCTCACCCCTCCATTTCCTTCCCACATCCCCTCCCTCCATCGTCCACTAATTGTCTTCCTATTTGTTTCGTCTGGCAGGAATCCAGATCATTTATTCATCGGCAGGAGGTCTGAAAAATTCCAGTGACAGAGCAAAGCTTGTTTGGAAGAGGTCCAGGGGCATCCAGGTGTGACTCGAGCATTCCGACGATCACAAAGTCTCTTTCAAATACTCACGTGTAGGAGCCCGCATGCATGCACGAACGTGCACTTGCAGACCGTCACTCCCCCCCCCCCCCCCCCCCCCCCCCGTCCCCCCCACACACCTTCTCTAGCGCGCGCACGCACACACACACACACACACACACACACACACACACACACACACACACACACACACACACACACACACACACACACACACTTTCTCTCTCTCTCTCTCTCTCTCTCTCTCTAGCACACACACACACACACACACACACACACACACACACACACACACACATACACATGCACTCACACACACACACACACACACACACACACACACACACACACACACACACACACACACACACACACACACACACTCACTCACTCACTCACTCACCCACTCATTACACACACACACACACACACACACACACACTCACACACACACACACACACACACACACACACACACACACATACACATCTCCGTGTATTGCGTATCTGTGAATTAGTGGGTCAGTGCGTGTGTGAGTATATGCATGAGTGTGTGTTCATGAGTGATAGTGTGTGCTTGCATGAGCGTATGCTATACGTATTAATCGCGCACGTGCCTCTGTGTGTGTGTGTGTGTGTGTGTGTGTGTGTGTGTGTGTGTGTGTGTGTGTGTGTGTGAGTGAGTGCGTGCGTGCCTGCCTGCGTGGGTGCGTGCGTGCATCTGTGTGTGTGTGCGTGCGTGCGCGCGCGCGCGCGCGCGTGTGTGTGTATATGTATGTGCGCGCGCGCGCGTGCGAGCGCAAGAGTGCGCACGGAGGTATGTGTATGAACATATGTATCCTTCGCCGCCTCTACCTCTCTTTCGTTCCCCACCATGACGATGCTGGTAATCTTTCAGCACAAAGTACATTCACATCTGGAAATTATTTGCTAGTCGCTCTCCTTGGCGATTTTATACCTCCTCCTTTTTTGCCGTTCATTTTTCTCTCTGATTTTGGACCTGTCTTTGTTCTACAAGCCTTTCTACGCCTGTCCATCTTTGTTCAACAATTCGTGCATGCAATTGTTCTGGAGAGTCTATCACTATACACTTTGTTTTCTTTTGGAATAACTTAGAACATGCGCTGGCTTCTCTGTTGTGGTCTGATTCGTGGCTAGGATACTGTGCATTGACATGCCATTGTTCAGAGGGAATAGCATATAATCATATTATTTGCAACGGCTTTGCTTGAATTATGTTTTTTTTTTACCTGTTGTTTGAGGTACCATTCGTTTATTTCCACTGATAGTTTTGATTTGTTTATTCTTCTAATGTGAAGGTCGAAGGTTGCATCTGCCACTTTTAGACAGTTTGGTAAATCTGTTGTATGACTTGCTGTAAATATTTGTGGATACATTTTTGGTGTGTTACTTCTTCCAATGTGAAGATCGCAGTTGTATCTGCCACTTCTAAACAGTTCGGTAATACTGTTCGAATGACTTGCTGTGGATAATGGTGAATATGATCCTGCTTCTTTTTGCTTCCTTTTGTCTGCATGACAG
>JADBJO010000102.1:67500-82500 GCA_016801955.1 Conus betulinus | reverse complement strand
GGATCGAACATACGCTGGGCACCATCTTCTAAGCACCGGTACTTGCAGAGTCGGGGAGTCAGGGTGAGTGAGCCTTCACATCTGGAGGGCATTACCACATATGCTATACGGCAGTATACACAAACATGCCAAAACCGACGACTTTAACGTGCGCTCATTACAGATATGGACGAAGGGAGGACATGGGTATTGTCTGGCTCATCATGACAATAGCTGTTACTGCTGCTGCTACTACTACTTTTTCTACTACTAATACAACTGCTATTGCTGCTGCTGCTACTACTACTATTACAATAACAACAACTAATATTACTACTACTACTACTACAGCGCGCGCGCACACGCACGCACGCACGCACACACACACACACACACACACACACACACACACACACACACACACACACACACACACACACACACACACATTCATAGGCCCATAGAATCTGACGTTTTTATGATGGCCAGGGTCAAGTGGACACCGCAGAGTTCCATCATGATCAAAGACTTCTCTGACAGAGCTGTGTGCTAAAGATTCCTTCCATGATATTTCCCGGGACCGAGACGCATCCATGGAAAGGATGACACTTGATCATAATTATGGTTCCAGTCTTTGCAATTTGAGGCCAAAGCACACTTTCTTACAAGGGGCCGATCGGAGGAGAGAGAGAGAGAGAGAGAGAGAGAGAGAGAGAGAGAGAGAGAGAGAGAGAGAGAGAGAGAGAGAGAGAGAGAGAGCACACAGGCTTGTTTCTGGTTATATCAATTTCTTTTCGCGTCTGTCTGTCTCTTTGTCTGTGTCCTTCTCTCTATTTGTAAGCAAGATTTATTGTTTTGTCTTTATTTTCATTGTTTTTTTTCCCCTCCACTTCTTTTCCCCGTTTCCCATGTCATTTATACTAAACAATACATCACATCTTTTCTGTATAGACAAACTGAGAAAGATAGTATTTATCTATGTTTCTTGTTGCTTTAGTATCTTCCACTTTTTACAGTGATATTTGCAGAATCCACAGCGAAAAGAGATTATATTTTGATGTCGTTGATGCTGTTGGTGAAATGCCGCTGGACTAACTACCCTAGAGTGCCTTGCTGTTGATGCTGTTATGTTGGCATCAGTGGTCTGCAGCAGTGGTAGCAGTAGCAGCATAGGGCAGCGACGGTAATCAGCAGTCCCATCAGCAACATCAGTAGCAACGCCTATTGTCTGAACCGCTGATCTTTCAAACCTGAACCCTTTGTTTGTGCAATATATTGAAATTCAACTTCACGCATTTTTCCAGACGTGTAGGCACACACGCGTACAACTCCACGAAACAAAACGAGTATGGCAAATCTCAGTACAGTTCGGTGCAGCAGACATTATCATTGAGCACAAAGCGAGTCATTTTACACCACAGCGCATCGTAACGCTACCGACATCACCCCACGCCTCCCCCTCTCCTCTCTCTCTCTCTCTCTGTCGCTCTCTCTTTCTCCATCTGTCTCTCTGTCTCTCTCTGACTCAAAAAATAACGAAAAAACAAGCCGGACTGACCCCCCCCCCCCCACACACGCGCGCGCGCGCGCGAACACACACACACACACACACACACACACACACACACACACACACACACACACACACACACAGAGTAGGAGATGAGGAGGGAGGAAGGGGTCGACAGAGAGAGAGAGAGAGAGAGAAGGAAGGGGTCGGCAGACAGACGTGTGTGTGTGTGTGTGTGTGTGTGTGTGTGTGTGAGAGAGAGAGAGAGAGAGGGTACACATAGGCAAGACAAGCAGACTGAAGACAAAGAAAGGGGGGTGGTGTTAGTGTACACCCCAACGAACGTCCGAGGGTGGTTTTCAGTGGCGATCCACATCAGTGATTTTCTGAGTGTCCCCTAATGTTCTCTCTCTCTCTCTCTCTCTCTCTCTCTCTCTCTCTCTCTCTCTCTCTCTCTCTCTCTCTCTCTGTATTTAGTATTCTTTCATATTTGAAGATTTCTTTTGAAAAGACATAAGTCTGAATTGCTCCTAAAAGAAATTTATATTCAATGTAAAGGATGAAAGCCTCTATACAATATACATTAATCACTCAGTCAGTCTGCCAATCCATCAATCAATCGATTAAAAACAATCAGTTTAACCAATCAATCGGTTAATCAATCGATTAAACTAACTCTCTCTCTCACACCCACTCTGTCACCCTCTCTCTCTCTCTCTCTCATTGTTGCTAGCTGGCTCAATCTCTCTTCCCTCACTCTTACTATCGTTCCGCCTCATTGAACTTCTGATTGTTGAATAATGTCTTCAGGCTCACTCCGCTGTGTGTGGGGGGGGGGGTGGGGGTGGGAGATGGGGGGGGGGGGGGGGGGGGGTAGGAGTGGGGGGAGGGGGTTGTGTATGTATTCTCGCATGTGTACTTAAAAATAGTACATAAATAAACACAAAAGAGAATTAAGCAGACATGCGCGCGCGCGCGCGCGCACACACACACACACACACACACACACACACACACACACACACACACACACACACACACACACACACACACACACACACACACACACACACACACACACTGTGCGCGCGCGCATTCGTACACACATGCCGCACACGCGCGCGCGCGCGCGCGCACACACACACACACACACATCCTATCAAAAAGTAAACATTACTTTAATTCGTCCTTCCCCTCCAACATCCCGCCATCCACCATACTTCACCCACACACCCACCCTCACCCCCACCAAAATGTCATACAATTCACGTGGATTTCAACTATTTTGACATCGCGAGATTTTTTCCGTCTCCATTTATTGCCAAGCTGTGTGAGCATGACCATATCACTCGGGAAAACGTTTTCAAACTGAGCTGAATGTCACAGGTAAAATACATACACCGAACATTTGTTGACTTCGACCAGAAAAACCTGAAAAAAAAAACTAAACAGAAAAGATACGAAGAGGCAAGAACAAATAGCACTGACGTTTACGTCATCGGCAGCAGTTAGAGACAAGTTTTATAGGATAGGAAAAAAAAAAAAGGATTTAAAAGTCTGTCAGGTCTACCTTTCGGAAGACGATCAAAGAAAGACAAGCGATAAGCGAAAAGGGCGACAGCAGAACTCTCAAAAAAGCGAGCGAAGAGGGCAACAGCTCAAGCCTCGAGAAGACTGTCACAACCGCGCGTTGCCCGAATCATGAATTGTCGGCACGTACCGACCGGTCACTGGGTCGGGGTGCTGACGTTGCTGTTCGGCCTGTGCCTGTCCGTGGCCGGCGTGGTCAGTCCCTGGTGGCGGACAGTGGATGACCCCCACTGCTCCACCTTTGAGGGGCTGTGGCAGCAGTGTTCCCGGTGCTGGCGGAGCAGGACGCGGTGCAGTTTCTCGGACAGGCATGCAGGTAACCGCCCCTGTCTGTCTGTTGTCTTTACTGGAAGGTTTCCTCTAACTACACCCATCCCCCCTCAGTCCCCCCCCCCCTCCTCGACTTCTTATTATGTTTCCTCTTTCCTCCCACAACGGAATGCTTCCTATATATAAAAAAAGAAAGAAAAAGAAAAAAAAAAAAAAAAAAATAAGCAGGTCTTCTCATGAACAAGCAACTCCAGGAGAAGATAACTACTGACGGAAAGAAGCTGCTTTCCGTCTGTTGATTATCTTTTCTTAGAGACCTCTGCCGGTTCATGTGAAAGCCTCGGAACAAAGGCAAGGAAACTATTACTGTTCGCTTCAGTCGATAGAAAATAGAGTTGGATAAGGTTTCCACCCCTTCCCCCCAAACGTACTATTACTGTCTTTGAGGAAAAAAAACAAAAACAAAAACAAAAAAAAAAAAAAAAAAAAAAAAAAAAAAAAAGTTTGCTTCGAACAGTGGAAAAGAAGTTAAGATTTCCTTCCGTACTCTCCTCACATACGATCTCTTCTTTCTGTGATTCTTCAGTCAGTTTGGTCTCGGACAATGAGACTGCTTTAACATTACAACGGTACATACAATGCTTATATATTTCTTATGAATCGGCTTCAACATTTTGACAGGAAGGTGGTGTAGCACAGAAGCGGGAGCAGGGTCCAAAGGGATCAGGGGTGGGGGATGGGAAGGATGCAGGGGAAACGAAAGGAAATCTTTTCAAAGAGAGTAATTCATTATAAAAATCCAAGATTTCAATAAACTGAACTTCCGTTCGGGTGTGCTGAAACGGAAATGGGAGGAATGGGTGAAGATCTTGCCAGATTTCCTTTTTCCTTCAATGCCATCGACTCTCAGTTAAAAAAAATGCATACACAGAGCAAAACTGTGCCATTTCTTCATATTAACAGAGCGAAAAAAAAGTAAGATGTGTGTGTGTGTGTGTGTGTGTGTGTGTGTGTGTGTGTGTGTGATGATGATGATGCGTATTTCATGATCCAATTTTGGAATGTGAAAATTTGAAAAACGAAAGGGGTCTAGATCTGATTCAGCTACTTCGTCTTCAATAAAAGACGAGAGACGCGTTGTCTTGAAGGACTAGTGGTAAAATAGAAACGTCTTGTCTGTGAGCCACTGTGGGCATGAAGGGGTGGGGCTGGGGAGAGGGAGAACGCGGATGGGAGAAGGGGGAGACGGAGCGTGGAAAGAGGTGACAACTGAATATGTCTTTCTTAATCACGTTCCCTCACGCATGTCGTCTTGTGGGAAAGTTCAGAACTTTCTTTTCCGCAATCGCAAATACACAGCATCAAGAACTTACGTGGAGAGAGGTTGGTACATGGGGACGGAAGGGGTGGGGGCCAAAAGTCTTTTTTTTCAATTTTTTACTTTCTTTGACCATTAATCAACGCTCTCCCCCCTTCCCCCATCCCGATATCCCATTCCCCGCCCTTTCCAGTCCCTCCATCCGCTCCCCCGCCTCCCATCTCCCCTCTCTCTCTTCTACATAGCCTTTCCAGCTCTCATGCCATCCAGCCCTGTCGATTTTTTGTTGTTTTTGGGCGAGCTGTCAAAATCGTATGGGGATTTTCCTACGGGTCTGTTCTGGTTAACTACCCCCCCCCCCCCCCCCCCCTTTGCCCTCCCTTTCCCGATTCTCTCTCTCTCTCTCTCTCTCTCTCTCTCTCTCTCTCTCGTTTTTTTTCCCCAAACTTATAGCTCTTATGGTTTTTCTTTTCTTTCACACAATGATCTGTTTTAGTACTGACTCGTGTCAAAATATGTACCTTTTGGAAGGGGGATTTTGGAAAAGGTAAAAGTAGGTTAAAAAAGAGTCTGATGCTTGGATTTTTACACGACGTTTGTAAACTGAACATCGGGACAACTTTTTGTTTCTGGTATGATTTACGCTATTAACATGATAAAAAAAATCTCCATCCCTCTTTCCTCGTTCTTTCTTTTTTTGTTTTATATTTGTTTTCCCTCCACTGATCCTCTGCAAACTGCACATGATCCCCCATAGGGAAAACAATCTCTTGCAAAGCTGCACATAGGTCTATCATTTAGCAGCCCCATAGGTTAATAAGTCCCCCCCCCCCCCCCCGTTCCCTTTTTTGTAACTTCCTTCTTCTCTTCTTCCTGCCTTTTTGTGGGGTGTGCTCATGTAATTGTCACTCAAATCTTGTAGCGATATCCATATTTACCCCCCCCCCCATACGTGCCCCGCGTGCCCTGTTCTGAAGTACTCAAAAAAAAAAAAAAAAAAAACAACTTTCTCGAAGCAGCATACCAAGAAGTACATGCGAGCCAGAGAAAGCTGTGTTTGTGAACTTCGAGAGGAAGAGTCCACATGGGGTACATGTGGACATGGTCAGTCTCACCTGCCTGTCTATGTCCAGGTCTGTGGCGGGCGATCCAGGCCGTGCAGCTGCTGTGTCCTTGGTCGCATTGCTCATCGCCGCACTGCTGGCCATCACCTGTGCGGACAGGAGGCAGTGTCACCGCGGCAGGTGCCCCACGCCTGCAGTGGCGGCGGTCATCGGAGGTGAGGGCGTAGGCGACGTTTCCTTTTTAACCCCTCCTGTGCCTTTCCCTAATACAGCACTGTGCAGCCTTTCAGTATATATTGCAGCAAAGCGGACGGTAACTTCCATCGTTAACGATAGATTTTGAATTTATTGGTGTGTGGTCCGTTTGAAAAGGTGCGAGTGGTCCTACGCTTTGTAAAGCGTTCAAATTTGCAAAGGAAACATACGCATGCATGCGCACGCTCGCACACGCACGCACGCACACACACACACACCACACATACACTGAGGCACGCGCGCACACACGCACACAGAACTCGGAAACTCTCACAAGCGGAGGGAGGGGGGGGGGGGGGGGGGGGGGGGGTGGTTCAGCAGACAAGCACACCGCATTCTTCGGTTCGATAGCACATTCTACTCTGGAAGAAAAGTGCACAATGATCCTTTTGTCTTCTAACAAATTTCTGTCGCTCAGATATGTTCACATTTGTTTTTGTCAAGCAGAAAAAAAAAATCTTTAGAGAATTTTGAGGATATGCAGGACTGCATGTTTCTTCCTGATAATAAAACGTCATGAAGTGCCGATGTGCCCACGCTGGAGGTGAAAAATAACGCATAGTACAATTAACCCGAATTATATGATGTCAGTTTCAGTTGTACCAAGACGTCACCGCGAGCGGACAGCTCTATATACACCACACTAGATCTACTAAGCCATGAGGGAGCAACAGCACGCAGGTCTTGTCTCTAGGAAACCAAACAAATAAATGGAAAAAAAAAGGATTAGGAAGAGGGTCTCCCGTAAGACAACTGATCTGCAATTGATCATCACACTACATGGTAGAGAGTATTTAGTCAGAAGTCACCGCATGTATGTGCTGCAATCGGAGGTGGGTTGGAGGGGGGGGGGGGGGGGGGGGGGGGGGGGGGGGGGGGGGGGTGATTTGGTGGTGTAAACATTTCCATTCTTTCTTTAAAGGTCTTGCGTACGCCAACAATTGTCTGGTGGTCCCCGTGTCCTCCAGGGCAGTGGAGACTCTGCAATGTTGAAAGCTGCATCGGTTGTCTCCCTCTGATGGTCGTGGGCAAGCGGTTAGGCTTCGGCAAAGCTCTTCCCAGTCTACGCGGCAAAAGTATCTGTCCATCTCTTTCTCTGTTTTCTTTACGTAAATGCCAATGCGTTCAAAGAAAGTGCGTTGTTGGATTTTATAGCAGAGAATGTATTACGAAATCTATCCTTGGTCATAGTAACGGTTAAGGTCTAAGGCCCTGCTGCTGTCATGTTCTGTGTGTTACGGTATTCGCTGAGATCAGTGTCAAGAAAAATGTATCGATTCCCACCATTACACCTGATCTACTTTGTGCGGGCAGGTGTGGCAGGGCTGATGGCCGACCTGATGTTCGTGGGCTACATCGAGCGCTACGTGCCGCACGCGCCCCGGGAGCACATGTACGCCTGGTCCTTCGCCATGGCCGTGACGGGCGCCCTCCTCTCCCTCCTCGCCTCCCTCATCTTCAGCGTGTCCAAGGCGCTCTGCTCCCCCAAGTTCACCTCGCAGTCGGCGGAGCCTTACTGGCCCTACAACCACTGCAGTATCGGCGTGGACCCCAGCGGCTTCCCCCCACTATGTCCCCTACCGCTGCCCCTACGCTGGAGTCCACGACGACTCGCCGACAGACCTGAACGTCAGCGCGGAGGCCAGCACCGTGGACAAGCAGAAGCTGTTCGAGCAGTACCGCCATGGACGTGGGCAGTTCCTCACGCAGGAGAAGCCCCCCTGTGCTGCTGGCTACTCCTCCTGCAGCAGACTCGCCTTTGATTACGGAAAGAGAAGCTTCAGGGAACCGGCGGGTGACAAAGGGGCTGCTGGGGATCACGCCATGGTCAGGCCCCCGCCTTATCATGAGATCCACCGAAGTGTCAGTGACCTACAAAGTACTGCGGACAAGCCGGACAGCTCCGCCCTGCAAGCGGACCGCAAGCCAGCGGAAAAGCCCATGGATCCCGCCCTCAGCGAGGACGCCGAGGCGGGCGGTCACTCCCCACCGCAGTCAGAGGGTGGGCAGCGGAGTCGTCCTCCCTCTCCTTCAGTGGTGGTCCTGACCATCGACGTTTCTGAGAAGCAGTTCAGGGACCAGTGCGGGAAGGGACAGCCGCCCATCTTCACCGTGGAGAAGGCTTTCCGGAAGTCCTGTGGAATAGAAGACCCTAAAGACCAGTCACGTCAACCAGACGACGAAACCGGACACCAAAGCTCCACGTCATCGACCCCCGAGCCGATCCAGATCAAGTAAAAGAATAAGAGACTGTCTCAACTGAATGGACTTATCCACGGGCCGTGTTGTAACTGTGAATGTTGACGTCCAGAATAGCCAGCAGTCTTCATGAAGGAGAAAAGGAAGACAAGAGACCGACGTGGAAGGAATTGAAGTTTTGTTTCCCAACTCGAATATGCCTGGCAAATCCTTGATGCGTTGTGTTGCGATGTTGGATTTAGGGGTGGTCGATCTGAAAAATAAAATCCCTGTTCATTGATAAGCTTTGTTCAAACCATTTCATCCAAGTGTGCCACGCGTGACTCGATGTTTTGTATATAACCTTGCTCAGCGGTGAAAATAATGTTGTCAAAGCTCTTTTCGAACTTAATCAAGTTTGTTATGTCAGTTTCGTAATTTTGGGTACTCTTTGTCTTTTCGACTCTTCCTCTCATTCTCACATACTTTTGCTTACATTTACTGATGTACTTGCCAGACACGTGCAGCACTTTGTTTACATGTATTTTGTTTCACGATCGCTGAAAGGCTTTTCATTAATAAATGACTGGCTTCATTTTCTTCCATATGTTTCTTCTCCTCGCGCATTATTGTCTGCCGTGTTATTTAAGACATTTGTTTAAAAACACTTAATTGCCAGTACTCACTACAAGCAATTTAGGATTTTTTCTGACGATTGGACTCAATTTTCTGAAAAATTATTGGATCCCGACTTAATTTCATTTGCATTAATGTCCATATGCCAAGGTTTTGAATGTTCATTTTCAATTTCGGGATTTGTTTCAATACAAGACATTATCAAAGCTCTTCGATTCGTGTTTTTGTTGATCTACTTTTCCTTCTCCTTTATCCTAGTAGTAGCAGTGGTTGTAGCAGTTGTAACAGCAGCAGCAGAAGCAGCAACAGCAAGAGGAGGAGGAGCAGCAGCAGCAGTAATAACAGTCGTAGTAATAATAAAAGAAGCCACCGCCGTTGTAGGTGTACTACTACTACTACTACTGTTTCTACTACTACTAGTTCAGATTTTCTTTTATGGCTGGGGTGGGGTGTTCTTGTTGAGTTCTGTAATGTAAATCTTTCGTTCTTCAAGTTGTATTTTGTCTCATTCTTTTGTTCTTATGCGCTTTTCTTTTGCTAGGACTTTATCTTGGATTAAATGTTGATTTAGAAGCGTTTGGTTGTGTAATTTTGTTGGACTATGAATGGTTTTTTCGTAACCTGCCATCTGACTGCATTCGCGAAAGGACATGTAAACACATGTTCACTGCAAAAAAACACCGACTTCGTTTAATCTTTGTAACATTTCTCTCTCGCCATACATCTCTTTGGGTCTATCCCGTTGTCATTCATACCCCTCCTCTCTCACCCACTCTAACACGCACAGATCGCACGCACTCGCTCATGTACGCAGACTTACACACAGCACATGCGCTGTATCCGCATGAACGGAAAACGCGCACACGCGTTGACGAAATCTCTCTCTCTCTCTCTCTCTCTCTCTCTCTCTCTCTCTCTCTCTCACACGCGCGCGCACACACACACAGAGAGTTTCAGAATTACCTTACATACAGTCAGTAAAAATCGCAGGTGTGACCACAGCCGAGGAAGAATGATGAAGCCATGAAAATTTACACAGTACTGGTGGTGGTAATTGATCGACGCCCTTATCAATTGGGAAAATGACAAGAGACCTATCGAGTGATGCTGGGTAAGGCACTCGTTTGAAGGTTTACACTCGATAACTGGCAATACGTTACCAGGTTGACGGGATATATCAAGCGTTTGACAAACACTGAAAACAATGAACGCTTGAATCATTTCCAGTCGGGCCGTTACGATCCGTCAAAATCGACATTTTCACCTGTAATCAAGGTTAAAGGAAGCGGTATGTCAACTTTTAACGTTAATTAACTTCTCTTGAATACGACATCAATAGTGTGGACGAATGAAATGGCTGCTCGGTGTGACCCAGATCAATCCACTGTGACCGGAATACCTTCGCCGACTCATTGAACAGCGATCTCACGCCTATTTTTAGTTAAAATCTTATTTATTTTTCGACATAAGAAAAATTCAGTCAGCCACACACAAGTGACGTCGCAGTTTCCCGTCCAAGATGTTGGATATGAACAGGTAAGCAAAAGCGGGTTTTTTTTTTTATTCATTAAACTCTAACTCAAGGGGCTGTGTATTGCCGCACATATTGAGGTATGGGTTTAATGTAGTTGGCTCCCACGATGCGAATCTACATAAAGTGCACGTGCATATGTTACTCTCCCTTCGTTTGAAAACCGTTTATGAGATACGAGCTGTGGCTTCGGAAAAGCTACATACAATGCTCACAATGATTCGAGATGTGGGTACAATGCTCACTAAGTTGACTAAAAAAAAAAGATAGAACTGTCAACTATTATCAATCATAATCACATCAAGGTCACAGATTCATTCTCTAGAGTCCATTTCAACCGAATCCATTTCACGTACCCTTTCACCCAAAGTTTACGCATCTATATAGATGCTATTTAACATTGTCGACAGCTTCAGCTAGCTAGCTGGAACCACAGCTCGGTCGCTACTTGTTCAGGGCACATGTGCAGGTGTATGGGTGTTGGGTAGACTGATTTGATGGTGTCAGGAAATGAGGTGTATTGGGTGGATATGGATGGTTGTAGTAGTGCTCTTGTTTGGCTTGCTTTACTTCACGGCTCCAGGCCGGACAGTTTTGGGGGCCATTTGATCGGCAGACTTGCTCGTAGCTGGCGTTCTATCAAGAGTTTTGTCAGACGTGCCAGATTGTCTGCTGGTCTTACGCGAGAACGACTATCAATGGGATGCTTCCTTCAGTTTTTGCATGATCCAGTATCCTCTTGATAGCTCGCGTTGGGATTTTTCTGTGTCCCCCCCCCCCCCCCCCCCTTCCCCAAGTCCATTTGACTGTAGGTATCTGGAGCTTCATGCTAAGTGTTGAAATCCCAAGTCTTTGCAAAGTCTCCGAACTCGCTAGCAGTATACTGTGGTCATTATTTCCCCGCTAAAACAGCAGACTCTTCTGGAGAAAATTCAGATTCATGTGAAAACGATTATTCTGGGGATAACAGTCGTTTACCTGTGGAAAACGGTTGATTATCGGATGGAGAACAATTATTTTCCCGTGAAAACAACACAGATCTTAGGGAAAATACTTCCCTTTGAAAACAGCTAAGTATCTCGGAGAAAGTTATTTCCCCGTAAAAACTGCCGAATATACACGGGTGGAAACGTCAATGTACGTGAAAACATCAATAGTAAGACAATTATTACGAGGTAAGGGAAGAGTTTTTTTGTCGTGGTACAGGTGATAATCATGGTAAAGTACCTTTTCTTTTTAATATTTATCCCGTGAAAACGGTCATCTTCTCAAAATGAGCAGTTTTCCCCCAATAATCAAATGTTTTACACAACTCTTCATTTCGTAGTTGTACTCACGGTAAAATCACGGTTTCCCCGGGCTAACGCCCTCATGAAGCTGGTATGCTAGCATATTAACAACGTTTTCAATGCACATAGTTATATGTGATTGCAAGACAGAAAAAAGAACGACTCGTGAAATACATCTCAAAGTCTAACAACACTCAAAGACAACGAACAATCATTTCATTGGTCATTCTGCTTTTTATTTCATCATTGTTCTCGCCCACATTACAAGTGACACCAAGGAAATCACATCACTGGAAGGTCTTTTTTGTTACACAAGATCAAGTGAATAAAATACAGTACATTAAAACACGCCCCATTTGTCCAGTCTACTGTGTCCTTCGTGTCAATAATAGGACATTCTTTTTAGACCCTTCTATGCGTAACATCCATGAAATACAAATAACCAGCCGCGAAAAACGGAACCTTAGAATCAATATTCTCATATGGGGCTAGTATCTGATTGTCAGCGTAGCATCCGTGAAATACAATTAAACAGCCGCGAAAAAAAAAACAGTACCTTAGATCCAAACTTCTCATAGGCGCCCAAAATCTGTCAGCGTATTCATATTGATTCCCAATAATCATGCAAAAGAAATGGGAATAAGGCTGGTTTATCGTGCAAGATATGTATATGAAAAATTCTATAATGGCAAGCTTAAAATTTTCAATGTTAAAAATATGCAGTACCATGGTATGCAGTACCGTGTCCTGTGCGCCGTCATGTTGACCAAAGTCTTTGTGAACGCACAAAATCTGCATCCCGCGTCTGGGAAAAGTGTGAAGGCGTAGGGGGGGGGGGGGGGGGGGGGGGGGGGGGGGGGGGGGGGGGGGATGGGTTAGAGGGTGGGGGTGGGGTGGGGGAGGATTACGTTGACATGTCGGTTCTGCCGATTTGGCAGTAAACGTTTTTCATTATTTTCGGGGAGGAGGTGAAGGGTGAACTGCGAGAATCGAAAATTCGTCTGGTGTGCTGTATTAACGCAGTTTTGTCTTCAATGATGAAGCTCGTACCCGCTCTCCTGCGCCTTTCCCATACAAACAGACCTATATGTGAGCTCACACACACACACACACACACACACACACACATCACACACTTTTAACTAAAAAAGCCCAAAACGTTAAACGGAGGACACAATCATTCTCCGCATTTATCATTTTTGTTTAAAAGCGGACTCAAAAATCGAGATAAAACCCGATTATGTATGTCTTTTCATAATATACAGTAAAAAACAAAAAAACAAAAACAAAAACAAAAAAAAAAAAAGGCCTTTGTCTACGGAAGATAACGACGGAGCACCACGCCCGTTTCAAGCCCCAAGCAGCAGTCGCCCACGCACACATGATTTATAAAGAACTGGCATAGCAGAGAAAAGACCAGGTCGAACGATAGGATCAGATTATCTCGAGAGGCAAAATACTGTGTGCCAGAGCTCTTAGGAAGAGAAAACCGGAAAGGGAGACCAAACGACAGGCTAAAATTCCGAAGCTTGCCGACATCAGAACACATCTCTGGTTTCCCTTCAGTGCTTGCCCTTTGTGGACGCGACAAAGTGTAGTTGTGCCTAACAGGATGTTAAAATAACTGGACAGGAGCTTGCCATACGTTATATACTGATAACGATACCAAACGACTAAACCATCAAAGCATCTGAATATACTGGATCGATCCTTTATTTTACGTACAGCTGGCGTGTATTTCTAATAGCGTAAATTCACATTTTCAAAAATTCCCTGCGTACGTGTGTACGTTATCCACCTCACTTCCGTCGCCCCCCACTTGGCCACCCCCCTCCCTTAAAAAAAAAAAAGTTAAAAAAAAACCAGTGTCCCAGCAACTTTCAAATAATCAGAATCCATAGTTACAGGTTCGACTTTTCCACGGAGCAGCGTTTTATGAAGAATCTGATTTCAGATCGCAGTGTAACAGGGAACAGGAATGGCCTGGTTGCCCCATTAGCCTAAGATCACAAAGTCGGGGTGATACTTTTGTGGATAAGCTGCAAAATCAACAATAGGGCACCCGTACCAGGGTCTAAAACATCTTGTTCCAGATTAGGGGCAATAATATTCATTCAGTTTTTGTTAGACTGGTCCAGATCAACTCTCTGCACCCTCCCTCTTCCCCCTCCCCCACCACGTAAAACACACACACACACACACACACACACACACACACACACACACACACGTAGAGTGGCAATTGAGATTTTCTACGATCGTGTTGCTACTTGTTCTGTATCTTTGGGGCCAGAAGCGCCCTCTACGCGATTTCCGGTGACGTCAGATGACCCGGGTTCAGTTCCCAGCAGTGCAGCACCCTCGCCCCGTTTTCTCTGCCTTTCTGTCCCGGGCTTGGCCCCAAGGAAGGCGTCAGACGCAGCGGACTGGACGCCGCTGTCGTGCGGGCCGTTCTCCAAGTCCATGTTTTGACCCAAGGACGATGAGCTCGAAGCGCTGCTACTGATAATCCCTGGGTTCGTGTCGCTCACGTCCATTCGTTTGGGTCGCCTTTTGCTGGTCCGTCGTTTGGGTGGCTTTGGAGGCGCGGCGGACTGTTTCGAAGACTTCTCAACCTGGTTTGCTCGCTTTATTTCTCTGGTCATCTCCTGTGATTTCTGAGAAAAAGGTGTGTGCTCCACCTGCCCGTGTCGTTATCAGTTCCATCGCGGTCAGCGCATCCGCCCTTTTGAGGAAGAGTATCCTTCTTTGTTTTTTCCTCTTCTCCCGATTCCGTCACGTGAACAATTGCTGCCCCTACCACGGTGTGGTCGGACCGAGAGTCGGATTTCTGGGCCTCTGATTGCACCGGCTTCTCCGATGTGTGGAATCCAACGGGCGGCGACGTTTGTTCTGTGTCTTCTAAAGTTTCAGACGACTGTGATGACGGCATCTCGTTGTCTTCAGGAATTGTGTCCAGGGCTTGTGTCTCCATAATCTCTCCTGTCATACTGGCTGCCGACACCGGCACCAGTCTCTGGCTTCACTGGATCTCCTCCACTGCGATCCTCAGAACTCACAGTCGAATACCCATCGTCTCTGGGCGACACCTTATTTACGTTTTTCGTTATTTTTCTGATCTCCTCAGGCGGAACACTAAGGTTTCGGGACGCAGCCTCCAGCTCCATAACAATATCGGAATCCTCGCCCCGCCCTCTGAGCGAAGTCAAGGCCTGTACGGCGCGCTGGCCCTTCTGGTAGAACCACGGCCCGACACTACGGAGAGTTTGCCGGGTCAGCTGTGCCCGCGCCTCACCTGTGTAGTCCCCCCCGGCGTGCTGACCTCGCGAGTCCCTTACACCAGTTGTCACAGAAAACGCCCATGATGGTGTGCAGGAAGG
>JADBJO010000102.1:45000-62500 GCA_016801955.1 Conus betulinus | reverse complement strand
ATACTTAGTAGCAGTAGTACTAGTAGTAGGGACCGGCTTTTTGGCCTTAGGCCTTACGGCCTATTTGCGTCCCCTCATTATTTTTCAAATTTGTTTTCGGTCTGGTTGCATGCCAAACTATAAATAACATTATACTCAATCCACACTTAAGAAAAGGTCCTTCAATTTAGGGTCTTCACCTAGGAGTTTTTTTTTTTTTTTTTTTTTTTTAAAGCTGTTGATGTCAGGTGCATATCTGGTGTTCGTAGGCAGTGCATTCCATTATTAGCAATTCTGAAAGCAAGACAAGACTTTCTTTTGTTAGTATGGCAATGTCTGATAAAAATCTTGCCTTCATTATTTCTCGTGCAACCAACTTTTGAGAATTTGAGGATTCTCTATTCGGAGAAATATTGACTGCATCCAACCATTTCAGCTTTATGCCATAAATTAATGCCATTAGTTTTCACTGAACTAACTTCAGCTATTTTGACGCCTAGGAGCTTTTGAACAGGAACAGGGTTTCAAAAAGAAAATCGTTCCCCATCACGCGTTTTTCTACCTCCTTCAACCGCGAGCATATTTTCAGACTTGGAAAAATCAGCACAGGCTAACATCACTGCAGCGGTCGTTCGCTTGCTCATCGGAATAATGAAGTAGGGCGATTGAAGAGATGAGGGGTGGGGTGAGGTGGAGTGGGGTCACGAAGAAAAGTCTCTATCAACTTTACCGGTCGGAGCATCAGGCGTGCTAAACAGACCCGCGGTGGTCGACCAGTCGCGGTTCAGAGAGACAGCCACGATGTTGGTGGTGATCAGCAGCAGGACTCCGCCCGTCAGCACCATGTAGAGACGTGATGCACACTCTATCGTCACACCCATTTCTCGTCTCAGTATGCCGCCGCCTAAAATATGATGCTTTCAAATCTTGATCGAGCAATAAAGGTTCATGAAATCGAATTCCGATACAGACCGTGTGTCATCAGGATAGCTTATTCCGTAACGCGCTGTTCATTCACACTGATACCAGTGGTCGTGTTTGAGCCCGGAAGAGGTGATGTCAGTGACAGGTAGTCACATTGAAACACTACGCACGTGCAACACAATTTGTATCCCACTTGCTGCTGAAAGAGTGTAGGAGCTAGCCGGGGCTGGTTCATATGTTTGCAGCTTAAGTTCGTTTATTTGATTTCTAAGTGATCGTATGTTTAAACGAGAGAGAGAGATGGCAGTGGGAAGGGGGGCACTTTATAGGATCCTTTGAAATGCATCAGATTCCGCTCTATTTAAAACATTTGACAAAGCCCAATAACTGATGCAAAGAAACGGCTCGAAACAGGAAGAGGGTGTTACGCAAAAAATGCTGGCATCTGTTCCACCATTCAAAAGACGTAACTATATTTGTAACAACGGGACGAAAAGAGCAACTGAACATGATTCAAAAGATTTCCTTTTTAACCCCTTGGTCTTTAAGACGACAGTTATTTTGTTCGTGGTGAAGAGGGAGAGGATTTTTTTAAAAGGGAGGTAAGCTGAATCAGAAGCTTGATTGTTTAAAGTTCGTCTTCAGTTCAGTTGTATTCCTCTCTCTCTCTCTCTCTCTTCTCTCTCTCTCTCTCTCTCTTTTAAAATCTGTAGATGTTACTAAATATGTGAGGTTACGCGAGTCGTCGAGTTTTGTAAATTCCATTGCGACTGATCGGAAGAGTTTTCGGCATTCACCTATTACTCCCTCTCCAGTCATGCCACACATTTCAAACCCCGCACATCCTGACTTCACCAGAAGTAATTACACAATCTATCGTGAGGTATCCCCATGTCTTCGATGGTGATACATAGAAAGGAATTCCGATCTATTGACTAGCCTCCACTGGCTTCCAGTCCCCAAAAGAATAGCGCACAGAAACATTATGCTTCAGACCGAATTACTGCAGATCAACAAATCGTCTCATCCTGTTCGCTCCTCGATAGGTCTTATTCATTCTCTAGACACTTTCGCCTTTCCCCCTCCGTTTACCAATCACAAGAAAGTGTATACAATTCGGCAAATCGCGTTGCCAGACACATCATTACAGATTTAAATGAAAGAGACAGGGATGGGGAACAAAGCCGAACAATCCAAGTCTGTTTCAGTATTTGCTTCTATTAATTTTCAACATTAACGAAATCGAATGTGATCTGTAAGAGTAGAGGCAAGAAAAAGTGAATCTTTTCTAATGTATGTCATTTTTTCCCCCTCTCCCATGACCCACACAGAGTAACGTCCTCTGATTGGTCACAACATGAACGGAGGAGCAGGAACATGGACGCATCGCATGAAATTTGATAAGACAAAAAAACGTAACTGTCTTGGTAAGCACTGACTGCCGCTGCGTGCAGCTTTGAGTGTAGTAAACGGGCCTCTACCAATGAGTCTTCTTCAGACACGACGAGAACAAGTAGTTAACGGAAATAAATACACAATGAGGAGAAAAAAGAGCAGGTGAGTTGATCCTTAGTCACCCTCAAAAAACGCTTAACAGGTCCTTGAAAAGGGTGGGTTTCGGAAAAAAATGGGGGTGGGAGTGAAGTTTACCGGGGAAAAGACGGGACGAAAAGGACGACGTCGAAGAGACCCGTTCCTTTAAACCCGCCCAGTTTCGACTTTTGTGTGGAAAGATGAAGGTCCGAGTTGAATCCGCTGTCAGGGGAAGGATATGGGACTGTGACGTCCAGTAAATTGTCAGAGCTGTTGTCAAACTCCACCAGCTCTGGGTGACGTTTCTTAAGGATTCGTGATGGTTTGAGTTAGGTGAGAGGGATGGAGGTGTTCGTCTTTGTTTAGATTGCGTGTGTGTGTGCTTGTGTGCGTGCGGTTGTCTGTCTATATATCAGCACCAATACGTGCACATGTATGGTCGCTAGCAGGTTGGTTGGTACTGTCCAAAAAAAAGATACGCATACTTTTTAATGTCTTCGCTGTGGATGTCAAAGCACTGCAGTACTGGTAAGATTTAACCAACCAGCGGAAAATGTTTGTTTACGTCTGTGCTTCACGTGTTGCTCACGTCTTTAGCGCCAGTCGGATTGCAAGTGCACAAAATGGCCACTGAGACAATTTTTCGGTCGTGCTTTGCGCCTGATTGAAACAAATTCATGCACGTTCTTGTGAATGAATGCTCAGAGGAAGTCAAACAAACCATACACACAGTGAGTCATTCTGACTAAAACCAGTCCGTCAATACAAAGTGCAAAGATGCCGCGACTCAGTCAGCAAGAACGTGAGAACGCACTGGGGCGTTTGCAAGCTGGGCAAAGTCAGTCAGAAGTCGCATGACACTTCAACGTGACCCAGACAACCCTCAGCAGGCTTCTGAGTCGTCATCGCATCAGCGGCTCCACGGCAGACTGATCACGCTCTGGAAGACCTTTGGCAACAACTCCAGCTTAAGACTGCTACGTCCGGGTCAGCCACCTGCAAAGTCACTTCCAGTTAGCCTCACAAACCGCCCAGCAATTACCCAGAGGTCAAAAAAATCTTTGACCACACTGTGTTTGGAATCGCCTGCGTTCTGCAGGGCTATGGGCTTGCAGACCTGTCGGAGGACCTGTCCTCACATAGCGTCATCGTGGGAACAGGCTGCAGTGGGCAACTCAGCATCGTCCCTGGACCCTCAGGAACCACTGGAATAGGGTCTGGTTTTAAGACGAGTCTTTCTTCCTGCTCCAGCGCCATGACAGGGGGAGGAGGGTGTACCGCAGACATGACCAGATCTGCGTGAATGAGGCACCACCTACCCATGGTGATGGAGGAAATTTGAAATATATTTTCTTCAACAAATGTATGCGTTTCATATTTTTGAACAGTATATGGGATTCAAGGTGCAAATAAACGAGCCAAACTTCTGTATTTGCGCGGGATGAGTGACCGGAGGAGGAATGGAGGGAAGGCGGTAGCAGTATCGTACGTATACGTGCGTGCATGCTGTATGTGTGTGTGTGTGTGTGTGTGTGTGTGTGTGTGTGTGTGTGTGTGTGTGTGTGTGTGTGTGTGTGTGTGTGTGTGTGTGTGTGTGTGTGTGTGTGTGTGTGTGTGTGTGTGTGTGCGTGCGTGTGACGGGGACCCGCGCGCTCGTGTGTGTATGGTCATGCGAGTGCGTGTGCGTAAGTGCGCACGCTTCAACAAACATATCTTGATTAGTGGATACGACTCACGAACGCACCCTTTATATGGTATCAGACGATACATCACTTTTTGACAATATTTGCCAAGGACGTGTGGCTTTTTTAAAGAAAAAGAAAGAAAATGGAAGGACAGTTAACGAAGGAGTTTTCTTTCAAGCCTTATTAACGCACACTGAGAGAGTCAAAACACCAAATGCATCCAATCGCGTGCACTGACAAATGTAAGCTTGGCGAAATCCTTGTCTTCGTTCTCTTCTCTCTCTCTCTCTCTCTCTCTCTCTCTCTCTCTCTCTCTCTCTCTCTCTCTCTCTCTCTCTCTCTCTCTCTCTCTCTCTCTCACACACACACACACACACACACACACACACACACACACACACACAGAGAGAGGCCAGATCAGTTACATCAGGCGGGTCCAAAGAGGGTGTGGGGTCCTTCCTCATGGGTAGGGGGGGGGGGGGGGGGGGGGGGGGGGGGGGGGGTGGCAAACGTGGCAAACTGCCAGGGTGGAGCGAGGGTGGGAATGGGTTCCGGGCACTACGGTTCCCTCCCCTCCCACCTTCGTGTTCTCATCCGACCCTGGGCAAAGAGGGAGAGAGAGGGAGAGGGAGAGAGACAGACAGAGAGACAGACAGAGAGAGAGAGAGAGAGAGAGAGAGAGAGAGAGAGAGAGAGAGAGAGAGAGAGAGGGGGGGGGGGGGGGGGGGTGGACTCTGGCGCTCGCAGGGCTATTCCACGTTATCAAAATTTATTCCAACATGCACCAACAGAACAAACTTTAACAGATATTCGTCCAAAAGGATAGGGGCTGGTTTGTTCGTTCTACACCCCAATTGCAGTAGGGAAAAAAACAACACCGTCGTCTCACTGAAGTACAGGTAAGTATCTTCACTCACAACCCCGAATTTTTCGGAGAACAGCAAGCGTGTGCACCCAATGAACAGAACGTCTTTTCGACAAGCAGAGGATATGTAAAGAACACGACTGAACGAAAAAACAGAGTTCGGAAAAGGATGCATCTGGTTTAAAAAGAGTAAAGCCCAGCCTTGGATTGGTAATAGGTGTCAGGACTGTACTTCACATACTGTGCCTCATCCTGCTCCCTTTGTTTTTTCCTGGCTCCCCGTGATGCAGTATCTGGGATTCCGAGATGGTTGGGGTCTGCGCAAGGCGGACGACGTGGAGTTCCAGGTCTGGACTTCCTCCCTGAGAGACCGTCCGCTCTGGTCCGAGGACATGAGAAAGAAGACGACCGAAGCCAAGAAGGAGTCAATTCTGGAGAAGCTTCACCCCGATTTGGATGTGAGGGTGGATTCCGGGTTACGTTTTCAGGTATAGAATCTACTGGCCTCACCACGACTGAAATGGGATCGTGTGGATCGTCAGGCTGGTGAACATCTGCCAGCAAACACATAGGAACACTTTCAACTGGACTATTTCCATCTGCACTGTGGGTCCATCTGAAATCGGACTTCTGCATATTGAGAAATCGTCTTTCAGTTCTTTGATGTCTGGCGGGAACCTGACCACCCTGACGTCCATATCTTGAACGTGTCTCATGGTTATTGCGCGTGATCGATATACGTGGAAGCAGGCCTTTGGTCTTGATCCTCCTCTATCATGGTCAGTGACGTCGCCAGTGGCCATGGATGGCCGACGTTCGAAGCAGACATGTCAGGTTTAGTGTCTGCAAAGGGTCTGACAGAGGATTGGGGAGAGGGCGGGGGCACCAGTCCCCCAATGGTCAAGTGCTCAGCGACCTGCAGAGCCAGTGACTCCACGGGTCTCTTGCCAACGGCGCCGGAGGAGCCAGAGTCCCCTTTTCTTTTCCTCTTCCGCTTCTTCTTCTTTCTTGTGCGGGACTGAGTTGGAACTGCAGACACCATGTCCAACGTGACGAAATCCACGTGAGTCTCCTCCTCTTTCCCGCTCCGCGCACACGAACCCTGCTTTGTGGGCTCTTGTGTATCACGTGCACGGACCTCGGCTGATTCTTCCTGGTAGGGGTGGGTCCGGTGACGATGATGCAGGGCTGGGTAGTAGTGTCTGCCGTCTCCTCCACGATGACAGGGAATACGCCCTGTTTGGTGGCTCGCACGATGCCTCCCAGGAAGACGGCAGCTGAAGACACCTCCAGCAGGCAGCCGATGACGAAGAGCGCTAAGGCCCAGGAGTAGTGCTGCACTCCCTGCACGGCCAGAAAGATCACCAGGCAGACCAGGCCGAAAACGCCTGCACATCCCAATAGAACAGAAACATGTACATGGAAATAAACACTGACTGACCGTAGAAATATATAATCAAACTAATGAACTGTCATTGTCCTGTGACATTAGAACTTAGGGGTGCCGGGACGGTCTCTTAGACTGTCCAGGGCTCTAGTGATCTTATAGTCATGCACAGATTGGTCGATGTAGCTGTGTCAGGTTTCTTTTCCATCATCCACACAGGACTTTAACGGTTTGCTCCTGATGTGTGCACCTTCTATTATATATTTTCAATGATGATCTTGTCTAGGAAGCATGGCGAGATATTTTGCATGTACCAAGCAAGCTTAAAACATGTTGTTTATTGCATGGAGCAGTTCTCATCTGCCAGGGTGAGTGCTACCTCACATAGTTTTTTTCCCCATAAGTTCCGTGTATCCAAATCTGAGCATCCGCCTGAAGAACCAGACTCTAACGTTTTGGTGATGTGTTCGGAAGCTGCTGTCAGTGTCTCACTCTCACATACATACAAGAGGAGGAAAAAAATCACCAGAGACTTGCATGAGTTATCGTTTCCAGGAAGCTGATGGATTCGGTTCTCCAAGGAACGTGGAGTCTCGTCAAAGCAGACACAGCAAGGTCAAACCTCATCTTAACCTTTATTTTTTTTTTTCAAAAAAATTGAGTTGCCATCCCTGCACAAGAAGGAATCCAGTATGCTTGAAATGGTCCACTTCTCTCTATGTCTGTCCCAACGACGACATATTGGATTCGACACATTATCTGGAACTCCTGACCAAGATTTTTTGCTTCTCCCTGAGCTTCCGATAGAATGAACTAGATTTCTCCATTCGGTGGTGAGCTTCTGGAGCTTTGCTGACTTCCAGTTGGCCAGTATCATCTACGAAACGTTTTTCGACTTAAAGGAGGCTAGTGTTGTACGCCATTTTACTCGCGCGCAAAAAACAGCAGGTATACGTATCCACCGTATACATGTCGCGTACGCGAAAAATGTCCTACCCACGCAGGAAATATTCTAATATACGAAGACGAATAGGTTCCTATTCGAAGTGTGCCTCACTTGCTGGCACACAGTAGACCGCTTCCTATATTTTGCTGGTGATTCTGTGAATATTACGTCGTTTGCATATACGTCATTTGGTTAACTAATTCGGTCATTTGGTCAACTAAAAAACAAACAAACAAACAAACAAAAAAAAACATCGAAAGTCAAACCCAGACAATTAGATCTTAATCCATAAACGATGAGAAGCAAAGTTGATCTGTATGTAAAGCATGCATTCGACTAATATGAATGTATGAAAGCCCCAAATTTTGCAAACGCATGCATTAACATGAATATTTACACTACACCCACGCACAAAGACCGACCATTTTTTTTTGCCTACGCAAAAGTCAATCAAAAGTTGTTTTTTTTTTTGCGTGGCTAAATTCGTGTGATGCGAATACGATCGGAGTAATCAGAGTACATTTGGCGAATGGGAAAAGTAGTAGTCTGAGTACGATGTGGGTACACATAAAGTATTCTGAATACTTTTCGCGTGAGAGTACAAATGACGTCCTTCACCGACTTCCTGAAGATTCAGAAGATTAGGTGTTGACATCCAGAAGCTTTTCCTACGTTACATGCTCCTGAAAAAAAAATGTTGATAAGATTGGACGAGATGAGACAGCCCTGGCGCAGTCCCATGATTATTCTGAAGGTCTCACAGGTCGTCATTCAAAAGAACTACTCTGCTTGCATTTTTATAGACAGCTGTAAGTACGAAGATGAGGTTGTTTAATTTACGATTCCTCATGACATGCTACAAACCTTCATGCCAGTCACGGTCAAAAGCTTTCTGGAAGTCGACGTAGTTTCGGTAAGATCATGTAAGTGTTGAAAGGGTTTCAATGTCGGCAGTCTGATACTGAAGGTCTCTTCAGATGTGTACCTTTTGGCATGCATACTGCTCGGTCTTCGCAACAGTTTGCTACGAGTCTGTTCAACAGGATCAACATCATCACAGCAAGGGTGACATGAACCCGATGATCCTGTGCAGGTCTGACACAGGTGCAGGTTTCTTTCTGGGGCACTTAATTTAAACATTCTGTGTTTCCTTTGGGCAACTGTTTTGTTTCCATGCCAGCAGTTGTCAGAGCCCTTGTTGACTTCTGTCCCTCCATGCTTCAGTAGCTCTGCTGGGCATATTATCCACCGTATCCCCACCCCAACTCCCCCACTCCTCCCTCCCCCCCCCCCCCTCTCCTCCTCGAGTGTGGAGACAGCTTCCTCCACTCCTTTGAGAATCGGGGCATACCTCAGGTTTGGTGCTGGGGTCGATGAATGAATAGGTAATCGAAACCTGCTCTTAGCAGGTTTCCTTTTGAAGTGAGAAATGTATACGTCGCATACTCTCATTCACTTATGCGTGCGAAACCTGTTGAAGTCACACTACGATGGGATATTAAGGCTATTGTTGAACACACTCCGGATGAAATGGAACGACTGCAACAGAATAATTGAAAGTTATCTACTTTGCGGATTCATCCTTGACAATTTTGCCGAAAATAATCACATAAAATCAAGAATTGATTAAATCAATAATATAGAATATACAAAAAATAGTTCAGAGATACATGGTTGTGGCCGTGATGTATCATATTAATACCCAGATTTAGATGTGGTTTGGAGTTTGGAAAATTATTGGCAGACATTAAATTATTTTTTCTTTTTCTGAACCTTTTAAGAAGCACATCACTAGGACAAATAATCTTGTACCTTATTTGCCATCTTAATGAACTGGAAGTCTTTCGTGAGTAAAAGGGGTGGGGGAACGGGGTGGCATAGGGGAGGAGCGGGACGGGGAGAGTGGGGTGGTGGAAGTGATTGGAAGCCTTTCCATACACCCACCTCCAACCACGGAGCAGATGACGATGAAGACGTAGCGGCACTTCTTTGGCTTGCTGACGCAGGAGAAACAGGACCAGCAGCACAGGCCGAACAGGATGAAGCCCCCGACACAGCCGAACATCAGGATGACGCTGTCTGGAATCACCACGTGATTATTAACAACAATGGGTGACTGAATCGGCGTCAGGTCTTTCGTCTGCCCATCCCCCTTTCCATCATCCCCCCTCCGTAATTCACCTCACCCTCCCCACACACACACGCATACACATATACACACACACACGCGCGCGCGCACACACACAAACACACACACGTGCGCACCACACACACACACACACACACACACACACACACACACACACACACACACACACACACACAGAGTCGCGTGCGAATGTGCTACTTTCGACACTTGCGATGCAAGACATCAAGGCTGCCCTCCATGAACTCTCAAAACAGTCTGTCATTACGCTTCAGTGGATTCCGTCTCACTGTGGGATCATGGCAACGAAAAAAGCTGATGCTCTCTCCAAGGCAGGCAGCAAAATGGAGCAGTTCAGCCACCCCGTGACCTACAGGGAGGCCAAGACCATCATCCACAACCAGTTTCAGTCCCAGTGGAAGAGAAGGCTGGGTGCAGAGAGTGGTGCTGACCCGATCCGCCAGCTCCAAAGGCACCAGCAGACAATCCTCTTCAGACTCCTCTTCGGCCACTGCAGACTGCTGAGCCACCTTAACCGCCTGAAGATTACCTACACTGACCAGTGTCCATGCGGCACTGGGCCCCAGACCCCTGAACATGTCCTCCTGCGCTGTCCTACTCACGCAGCTCTACGACACAAAAACCTGGCCGGGGGGAGCGGAGTTACAGGCGCAGCTTTGGGGAGCCCGTTCTGACCTGGAGAAGACCGCGGGCTTCATCATCGCGGCCGGGTTACAAGTTTCGTTTCGATTTCTTGTCCTCGCCAATGTCCGTAGTGAGTTCGTATGAAAATATTCAGTGTCGTTGCGGGACTGGCTCAAAATAAGTTCTTGGACGAAGGTTTCAGTAAAGATAACAATGTTTTTATCTCAGTTTTACCTGCCTGGTCAGTATACCTTTACCCCCAGCGTGACCTCAGTAAATCAAATCATCGGCAAACCTGGAGTCTAGGCTCCCCCTTCTTCATTCCGTCGCCCTATCCCCACACCCCTTGTCTCTCCAACCACCCCACTCTCCGTCTCTATTTTCTACGCTGACTTGCCTTCAGATATGTTCTCTCTCCATCGTGTTTTCAATTTGTCAAAGATCCAAGCGACTTTGATTCGAAAATGTTCTTGATGTTCTACAAATGCCAGGTAAACACAAGTCGGTGTATCTTAATCAAACAAATCTGTTCCAGTTTTAAAAAGAAAAAGAAAAAGAAAAAGAATCAGGGGAAGATGCCTGTCCTTCCATTGCAAATAGAGTTATCTTTTTCTCAGTTAGACAAGCAAATACACCAGAGTCATATTTGATTTGAAGCGCACGGTAGGATAACGATATGGATATCAACTGTCTGCATTGCAGGCACACTTTTTCACGTCCATTTACTTGCAGTCTTTTTTTTTTTTTTTTTATCTCTGATTGAAAAGTCAAGGTGACTGGTGAGGCAAATTTGCTTTAGAGGTGCTGACCTGTGGCATCTGTCCCATGAAAACGGTGGGGCAGTCTCTCTGTACGCGAGCTGTAACACAGTTTACCCACCTTGCAGATATCCGAACATCGTCTTTACAGCCTTGATACTTGCCCGAAGACGTTTTCTTTCAAGAGGGAAGTTATCCAGTGAGTTTGAATAGAGCTTCTAAACTCCAGGGTTACCTAACCATCTAACTTGCACACACCAAGTTGCTGTCTTTTCGGAAAGATGTTTTATCCACTCTGCCCCTCAGGTACTAGAGCTTCCTACCAACTTAATAATTTTATATTAGTTTCAACCTAGCCGTCCTGACAAGGCATTTACATGGCCGTCATCAAGCAAGCGGGAAAAGTCCCATCCTGAAAAGGAAACAAACTATAAAACATGATATTTACAAATTCAAATCTAATTAACAGCATGTTAGTTCACATACACCCTTAAGGCGTATAAAACTGGAGTGTGCTGTGAGCACAGGAAATTTCCATTAATTGCTTTCCTCCAGACTTAAAAAAAAAAAAGAAAGAAAGAACAATACCTCCACCACCCTACACACACACACACACACACACACACACACACACACACACACACACTGAACCATATGGGCAAAAAGACAGTGCAGCTAGTGTGTCCATTGTAAGCAGTATGTAAAATCACATGATCAAGTGGTTAGATTACAACAAAAATAAGTTGGCATGTTACAGATCGTGTCCAGACACGATAATTTAAAATACTTTCTTCTACAAAGATAGGAAAATGGGCCACGAAGCTAGAAAAAAGGATAGTAGACGACAGTAAAGAAAGAATTATAGATACATTTCCAAGCGGGTGAAAAAGAGGAAGTTACTTGCATCTGATTTACAGGAAAGTGAGGATAGAGTTTGTACCGGAAGGGTCCTCGGCCTTCCGACGGAGGCCTCTATTATAACAATACTGATTTCTTGAAATTTCATGGCGTTTCACACATTGTTCCTTTGTCATTGTTTGAACCCCCTTGATATTTTCTGCAACCAAACAGACCTCGATCTTATAAAACAAAATCTTGTACGAAGGATACTATGTTCTTATTATTATCATTATGATTATTTATATAGCGCCTTTCCTCCGTTAGATACCTAGCTCTACTCCCTTTACAATCCACACTCGTTTTACACAACGGGCTGCCTACCTGGGTAGTGCCGACTGAAGAGCTGCCAACTGGCGCTTCATTCAGTCGTTTCTCGTGTCATCCAGTCAATATCGTTCATTTGATTTCATTACTTCTTTCATTCTTTCCATTTCTCACGCAGGGTGCATGCTATGTATAACGTTTCATCCATACCAACGGCCAAACTGGCCTTCTCTTCCGAAAGTTGGTGATGGGATTTTACGTGTGTGCAAGATGTTGTGCGTGCGTTCACACACGGAATCTCGGTTTATAGTCTAATTCGAAGGACTTAATGGGAAATGGAGTCAGAACCAATGTTAACTCCGTGGGAAAAAATCCCCCCTGTACCGAAATGGCCGGCGGAGATTCGAACCGGCAACCCCAGGATCGCCAGGGTTACGAGTCCGGCGCTCTACCACTGAACTATTCCATCCCCTTACAAACGTAACGTTCTCTCTCTGTTTTCTCTCTTTCTTTCTTTCTTTTTTTTTTTTTTTTTTTTTCTTTCTTTTTTCTTTTTTTTTTCTTTTTCTTTTTTTTTTTTTTTTTTTTTAATTTAAAAAAAAAAAAAAAGAGTTTTATGTACTAAAAAAGAGGACTTCCAAACAAATGCGGAAGAAAAGGAATCAAGCTTACTCTTTCGGCTTCAAGATCTTCCCATTCCCTAACACAACTCAAGAAAACTTGACGCTGAAACTAACATTCAAATGGCACGTTTTGCTAAATTACAGTGGGCCAAAAATTGCTTTTTTTTTTTTTTTCAAGGTTTCCTTTCCACACATTGAAGCATTTTTGAAGATTTCCTTTCAACACATTGAAGCGTTCAATCCGTCGCATCTACAAGTTTGCTACATCTTTCCATCCAGAAAGGAGTGGTGATTCAATGAAAGTGTACTCACTGCTATAGGCTATTCCCTTTGATACTCTTCGATGTTTACTAAAACTAAATAAACTGACTTTAATGTTTGACGAACAGAATCCCACATATGGTTAGGGCAGCGGGAGGTATCATTACGAAGAATCTACGTCATCAACTGTGAATCGTGAATTAAAAGGACGGATGTTGATTTCTCAGAACAGTCCGAGTTGCGCAGTACTGTATTCCCTGACGTTTGAACAGGTAGTTAGTCGTGAGGAGACAGGCGGATATCTGGGAAGACTTCCTGAAGTACTCCCCACCCTCTCCTTCCTCCACTCCCTTCCCCACAAGAGCTTCATTTACTCCGAGATCAAGTCTAGTATACTGAAATGTACTGGTATTGTACGTACATTTGCTAGTTCAGAACATTCTCGATGCTTTATGTGACCAGCTTGTCCGTGATGTGTGACGAAAAGAAGCTCTTGCTCTGGAGGCGGTAGGGAGAGGGTGACGAAAGGAAATCTTTACGATAGCTTTCCAGAATCGTGAGAATGGTTTTTTTTTTTCTTCTCTGTTGGACATTTAGGACTTGAGGAACGGCAAAGCCCTCCTTCCTGAGAAACGGTAGGCATCAAGGAGACAGAAAGGTCCTTCCCCCTCAGAGAGAGAGAGAGAGAGAGAGAGAGAGAGAGAGAGAGAGAGAGAGATTATTCATTCCAGACCAAGGCCCCTTAACGAAGGGGGTGAAATGTGTGGAAAAAGAAAAACAAGCTTGAAATATTTTATTCAGAATAAAAAAAAAATGTAAATAATCATGAACACGCAGTAGTTGTAGTACCGCTGCTGCTGCTGCTGCCGCTACTATTACTACTGTTCCTGCTGTTACTGCAAGAGGTGTTAGTAACGTAGAGACTGACCCAAGCCTTAACCTCGCGACTTTTCTTTCTGTAATGCTCTTTAAAAACTTTGCAATGTGCATGACACATTCTGTTTATCATTAATAAATCATTAAAATTAAAAAAAAAGGTACATAGCTAAAATTCGTAATTGTGTCCGGAACACTTTGAATGCACGAGGAGATTTTGCCATTTTAAATTCAGGTAACAGTGAGTTCCAGAGGAAAGGAACTTTGTTACCAAAACACTGTGTAAGTATTTCGAGTCTGGTTGTTTTTGTACTAGACTGGGAAAAGGTTGAGGTAATGACTATTTTTTGTAAAAAAAGAAAAAAGAAAAAAAAGGGTTCTAGAATAGATCCTAGAAATGATCGCTCAGTGGATTTAACTTGTCTCGTGTGCAAAGTTTTGGAATTTGTTGTAATAGTTGCACACTTGACTGACAATAGCTTGTATAAGGAATGTCAACACCGCTTTAGAAAAAAAAAATAACACGTGACAAAACGTTTGGAAGTAATTGGGAAGATTACCAAAATAATGAATGAAGGAAAAGCGTTGCGTACCTTGATTTTAAGATAGCCTTTGACACGTACCGCATGAGATATTTTTAACGAAAATGGCAGCATATGCAAAAGCTGTTAGTGAACTAAACTGGACGATGATTTTTAGACGGAAAGGTCTCATGCTGTAGGAATAACTGAAATTAAATCTTCCAGGGTCAAAGTCTTTAGTGATATTCAACCAGCCAGTATTCCTGGACCTACACTTTTTACAGTCTTTATAAATGACCCCCGGACTGCGTTAAAAACTACATGCAAACTCTTTGCAGATGATACAGTCATCTTGATGTATGGAAATGCTCAAGCTCGCCATAGTGATTGTCTTTGTGATAATCATCATAGTGTCATAGTAATTATCATTGTGATAGTGTAATAATAATTCTGAGCATATGTTTTGTTTTGTTAATTGCCATTTGAATATGTGTGTCAACAGTCAATAGACTATAGAATGTAATATCAATACCTTTTTTTCTTAATTGCATGATGATTTCTGTTACCTCTTTTTATAGTAACATTAGGATAATTGTCACCAATATGGATTACTTTACATTTAGAAATGTGAGATCATAAAAGATAGTAATCTGAGACACTTATGTAGAATATTCAAGTCATTTTGGACAATGCTATGTTTTGACACTCTATCTCTTTGAATCATCAGCAAATATTTTGGATGTGCTTTTGACATTTAATTCAGTGTATCATTTCCAAAAAATAGTAAACAAGGCTGGTCCAAGGATGCTGCCTTGCGGGATTCCACGAAGTACATCAGTTTTAGTTGAATATGCTGAACCTGTTCGAGCCCCTTGATTTCTGTCTGGTGACACTGCCTTCGTCCATTTACGGTTGTTATCACAAATTTCATTTTAAGAAGTAATCTTTCATGCTGTCCCGAGTCAAAAACCGTCGATGTCGTCTGAAATGCGAAAGCTCGTCACGGTTCTGCCTCCAGTGCTGACTGTGATGACGTGGTCTTTAAGTGCACCAGGCGTGACGCATTCGAGGGACATGTTGAAAAAGGGCGGTAGATGGAAGGCAAGTCCTGACAAACTCCAACTGAAATACGGAACAAATCTCTCTTAGTATGCCCTGCATGAATGACGCACTGGTCACTTTAAGGTATAGTCGCTGGATGGCAATGATTAGCTTTTAACCAATGTTAAATTTTCGCATTGTGGCCCACATTGCCTCTTGACGAACGCAGTCTCGAAATCTAGGAAGAGTGGCAGATCTCCCTGCGTTGCTGGACGTGTTTTTTTTTCGCGAAGGGTACGCACAGATACTATCATTGCTTTATTCCGCAAAGCAGCAATATGATCGGACATATCTTTAATCTCTGCGCGCGGCTATTAACTATTCAGAACGATTTTGTGCATCACTTTGCGGCATTGACTGATCAAACCAACCAACAGTGAAGTTGTTTTGGCTGTGTTTGAAATTTCCTTTCTGGAGAAGGGTGACGGTTAGTGATGGAGTCCAAGGTGTGAGGTCACCCCTCAGTCAGTGTGCCAGACTGTGTGTGTGTGTGTGTGTGTGTGTGTGTTTTGCTTACGTGCGCGCGCGCGCGCGTGCGTGAGTGCGTGCGTGTGTGTGTGTGTGTGTGTGTGTGTGTGTGTGCGCGTGCGTGCGCGCGTGTGTGTGTGAGTGCGTGCGTGCTAGCGTGCGTGCGTGCGTGCGTGCATGCATGCGTGCGTGTGTGCGTGTGATCTCATCTCCAGTGCGACTTCAGCGGTGTTGCACTCACGCCGCTCATTCTCTCCCGTCCATCGTCACAGCCTGGCCAGTGCCGCCAGCGTCTGGCAACGGCAATCCACAGGCAGCTGACAATGCCAAATCGTCAGAGACAACCCACCGGAGGAGACACTGCACTACTACTACCGAATCACTTCACTGGTGTTCAGTCGTGCCTGTTCTGACTCAATATACGCAGGACACAGCCCACTAAGCCCCTTATTGGTGACAAAAATTGCTTACTCACGGAGCCAGCGTTTGTGAACTCTCCCTCTGAAGGGGACTGTCACGTGCGTCCAACAACAATCTCCAAGAATTCGCCAATACCGATGACCTCGAAAGAACCAAACAAAGGGCACTGACTTGGAGAGGCAATCGAAACTGAGGTCGCCATGACAGCAGGGCATGAAGGGCCAGAATTTGAGATATTTTTTATGCAGACTGACGAAGATTTGAATGATGGAGATGATGCTAGGGATTTCGATTCTGGTCTGAGGCTGCATGACAGGGCTGCACTCTACGCTTACTTTTATAATATATCCCCGCGTCAAACAGGCCCGAGAGATACAGACGCCTGCAGCGTTGGTCAGGAAATTTGAGCACCACTCTCAAAGATTCATCCATTAAACGATGAAACTCGACTGTGTGTGGTCCCCTTCTTCCCAATTAGTTCAAAGCAAACTTAACTCTGGGTAGAAAGAAGCCGGTCGGAGCAAAAAAAAAAAAAAAAAAAAAAAAAAAAAAAATCCAACAAATGAATTCTCTGATGGGATTTGAACCGATGACCTCCCGGGTGGGGGAGTCCGGCACGCTAACCACTTCGCCACAGCAGCTGGTAGAGAGAGTAGAATTTTGTTGCAGGTGGCAGTTAGTATATTAGCCACTGCCTCTTTGCCATGTTCAGGAGATTTTTCCGCGATGTTGTCCAAGCCGGCACCCCTACCACATTTAAGCGACTTTCATTGCTGCTGCGACTTCTTCATAAAGTATTGGGAAGTCATACTCAGTTGATTAATCATATACTGTTAGTATACCTAAATCTTCTTCGCATTGTCTATTGTAGAACTCAAAGCAGTAGCCTGTTTAGTCCATCTTTTAATGTAATCTTCCACCTGTGTGAAGCCATCTCCATTTTTGTCCTGAATGCTATGGTACTAAGTTTTTATTTTGCTTCCGGTTGATCAAATCTTTTAACAGTTGAAAACAAGCTTTCTTTGCGCCGTTGTCGTCTAGTTTTCTCTTTCCTCAATGCCCTCACTCAGTGTCCTCACGCTGTTTGTTCGATCCAGCTTTCCTTTGCCTGCTTCATTTTTTGGACCTATCCTTTTGTTTACAGCCAGACTGGTACAAAAGGAAATATTTCCGCCACAGACTGTCTCTCTGATACTCT
>JADBJO010000102.1:25000-42500 GCA_016801955.1 Conus betulinus | reverse complement strand
TCTTCCCTCCCTTTCCCCCCTCCCTCCTTCGTCCCCTATATTCATTCAAAATACATGTCCCACATGCCTTGCAAGTACAGGCTGGAGGATGTGAAACAAACAGAATCCAAGTTATGGCGTGGACTCGTCACTCCCTCCTTTGTGGGTGGTGATCACATTGGCTGTTGAAGACGCTACTTCACTGGGTTCCTCTGGCATTTTCAGGTGAATCGCTTTCTTGTGGTGCGAACATCATGCTTCAAAGCTTGTAACACACACAGGCACGCAAAATTTTCCTCACACACACGGATTCACACACATATGCAAGTCAACACACACATATACACACACAGAGGTGAGAAAGGGAAGAGAGAGAGAAAGAGGGGGAGGGAGAGAGAGAGAGAGAAAAGAGAGAGAGAGAGAGGGCAACAACAGAGATCCATACACACATTGACAACAATACTGTCAGTGAAAGCAAGTCTCCAGTTTGTTCGTTTGATATTGTTCAGTAAAGTATACAGGTATAATGTATAATTATATCATAATAATGATATAATAATAATAGGTAAAATGTCGCCAGTTACTGAGCACCATTTTCATCACTAGGTTAAAGCATAACAATTATCCAACAGTGAGTTTTCGTCATCAGATGTAGAGAAAATAATTATCATGTAATTTCAAAAGTAGATGATGATGATGATAACAATACTGAACAACAATAATCATAATAATGATAACACAGTATGACGGGAAAAGCATGAAGCAATAAAAAGGACTACAATGACATAGATTTAGACTGAGAAGACGAAGTGAACATAAAGAAAGACAAAAAAGCACCGAGACAGAATGAAAAAAAAAAAAAACAACACACACATTTACAGACAAAAAAAAAAATTCAACAGGAAAACATAAAAGGGAGAAAATAATGACTAGATGGAGGTGTATGAGACATGGGTTATCAAGGCCTGCATGAACAAGAAAGTAGGAACACACACACAAACAGAGAGAGAGAGAGAGAGAGAGAGAGAGAGAGAGAGAGAGAGAGAGAGAGAGATCACACACACATAATACATATATGTGTGTAATTCTCTCTCTCTCTCTATATATATATATATAGAGAGAGAGAGAGAGAGAGAGAGAGAGAGATTATTACACACACAACCACACATGCACATACAGAGAGAGAGTGAGAGAGAGATTCACACACACACACATGCACTCAAAGACTCTCTCTCACACACATGGGTTGAGAGTGAGAAAAAGAGAGAGAGAGAGAGAGAGAGAGAGAGGGAGAGAGAGAGAGAGAGAGAGAGAGAGAGAGAGAGAGGAGAGAGAGAGAGAGAGAGAGAGAGAGAGAGAGAGAGAGAGAGAGAGAGAGAGAGAGAGAGAGAGAGAGATTTAGACAGTTAGACAGACCCACACACTCATACAAACATAATTATGCTTACATATATACACTCACACACAACAGACGGGCAAGGGGGGAGGGAGAAAAGAGAGAGAGACGGATGGAAAACGTTTAGACACACACACACAAATATGTGCGCACACACACACACACATTCTTATATACATACACTCACACAAAACACAGAGAGAGAGAGGACATTTAGACACACACATAAAAAACATAAGTATGCTTGCATACATACACACACACACAACAAAAAGAGAGAGAAAGAGAGAGAAGACATTTTGACACACACATACAAAACACACACACATGCAAGCGCATACACACACACACACACATTCTTATATACATACACTCACACAAAACAGAGAGAGAGAGAGAGAGAGAGAGAGAGAGAGAGAGAAGAGAGAGAGACAGCAGGAGAGAGAGAGGTACACAGACAGACACAAGACACAAACAGATGCTTACATGTGTACTCTGTGTGTGTGTGTGTGTGTGTGTGTGTGTGTGTGTGTGTGTGTGTGTGTGTGCATATTTCTGTATTGTGTGGGTGTCAGAGAGTGAAAAGGGAGGGAGGAATGGATAGAGTGGAGGGAAGAAAATATAGAGAGAGAGACAAGACAAGACAACAAGACAAGACAAGACAAAATTCTTTATTTACGAGGATAATAGATAAGCACAGATGTGCTTTTTTTACATCCAGTCCTCGAAAGAGAAAGATAGACAGAGAGAGAAGGAGGGGGGAGGGACAGACCGACAGACAAAGGTAGAGAGAGAGAGAGAGAGAGAGAAAGGGACACAGTGAATTAGAGTGAGAGAGAGAGAAAGTGTATGTGAATGAATAAGAGTGAGAGAGAAAGTATATGTGAATGTGCATGTATGTCTTGTATATGTGCCATTGTGTGTATGTGTTTGTGTGTGTGTACATGTGCACACACATATGTTTGAGAGCCCGCAAGCATGTAACAGAATGCACACACATTACATATCATTAGCTCAAATGTAGATGTGCATTCCTCAAGATGTCTTCTGAAAGAGACAGTAACGCGAACTGAAGAAAACACACAGAAACTGGGCCAGGAACAGAGGCCGTGACGTCAGTGCTGACGAACCAAAGCGATCAGACGGCGTGCAGATCAGTGGGGCACAAGTATCAAATAATCCAGCACACATCTCTGACACACAAAGCACTAAGGACATAACAAGAAAAAAAAAAACAAACAAACAAAAAAAAACCCACCACCTAACAACACATTTCTACTCCGAGGTTGTTCAGTCGACAGGTTTCTGACGACAATTTCCACAGCATTGGACATATTCAGGAGCTCAGCAGGAGCCACGCAATTAGAAAAATGAGAATTCATATACATTTAATTCGTTTATCATTTTGTAGCGTCTCATTTTCCAGGCCGCTTCTGTGGCGTTGCATTCACGCCACTCATTCCATTTCCTCGTCCACAACGACAGCCTGACCCATCCCACTACAGTCATAGTGTGCGGAATATACAGGGAGCAGTCAATGTCAAGTCCTCATGAGCAACCCACCAGAAGAGACACTGCACTGCTGCCAAGTCACTTTAGCGATGTTCTGCAGTGCTTGTTCTGTTCCAACACATGTAGGACACCAACTCCTAAGCCCCTTACTGATGACAACAATTGCCGGAGGGCACCACTACATCTGTCCAATAACAGTCCCATGAATTTGCCATAGCAGTAACCCCAACAGAACCAAGCCATAAACATACATGTGGAGAGATCAATACTGAGGTCACCATAAAAGCATGGCATGACAGACCACAGAATCAGAGACATTTCTTTTTATGCTGATCAATGAGGATGAGGAAGACAGTGCTATGGGTTTCCATTCTGATCCGAGACTGCATGTCCACGCTGCGTTCTATGTTTACCTTTAATATATATTCTGGTACCAACCAGGTCTGGGAGATACAGACACCTGCTATGTGGGTCGGGAAACTTGAGCAAAACTCCCAGAGATGTATTCATCAAGTGGATAAAAACTGGACGTGTGGTCCCCAGTCTTTCCAACAGAGCCCATGGCAAACTTACTCTGGTTAAGAGCTAATCAGGGCAGAATGGGTCTGGTGGAAACCAAACCCATGACTTCTAGCCAGAAAATCGCAATGCTAACCACTTTGCCATGGTGGCTTGTGAATTCCTATCAATTCGTATACCAATCAGAGATGTTACTACTTTTTAGGGCTCAGGGGTAAAAATCATGGCACCACATGAATGGAAAAAGACTTTTTTTTTTTTCCTTACATTTAGCATTTCCAGACTACAATTTCCTTGTTGTGTATTAAAGAGGAAGTGGCTTTTAAATTTAACTTGCTTGTTAAAAGACTGTCTTTGTTTTTCGTAAGTTAATTTTATTCATGCATATTAATTTGTATCTAGCGATGTGACTGGCTTAACTCTGCAAACTTCCTGTCAATAGGTTATATCTGATAAGACTATTGATTCATCTGTTGGTGACACTGGAAATGATGATGATTAAAAAAAAAGAAACAAAGATGGATGGACAAGAAATATTTCCTTGCATACATGCTCCCCATAGGTTTGTAGAACACATTCTTTATTATCTAATATCCTTATCATTATCACATGTATTCCACAACCTCTTCTATGACCAGGGGTTCTGCGGCCCTCCTCCCTTCCACATAAGAAAAAGACACACAGAAGAAGAGCAAGATTTATTACACACACTTTATGTCAAGATGTTGTTTGAAGATAACTTGAACTATTCATCAATTCAATCTTCTCATTACTTGCAAGCTCTTTGTTTGATTTAATTTTTGATTTTGTGGTATCACAACACGTTCCCTGTGTAACTGCTTCAGCTGTGTAAAGTTTGGAAAGGTAATTGTATTTGCAATGGAAAGATATATGTTATCCTCTCCTGATTTTTTCCGGAACAGGTCTATATTGCCCCATCATTCAATCAGAGAGAGAGAAAATGCCAAAACTTGGGCCTGACACAAATGTACTTTAATGCAGACAGCGTTACAAACAATTAATTTTCACTCATTATCATTGATTGATTCAGATCTATATGTCCTGGGTTTGATGTGACATTTGTTTCACAAATGATGCACGCACAAATTGCACAATAATCTTGCTCTGTAAACTAAGGAAAGGTAACTCTATTTGCAATGGGAAGACTAGCATTTACCTTTTGTTTTTCAGGACATATCTATTGCACTATGTACCACCACTGTAATACAGATCAGTGACAAAGTGAAGAGCTACTTCTGCAGTAGACAACAACTTTGTTGTAATAGTGAAAATCACGCAATTGTTCCACGATGTTGGGGTTTTCAGTCCTTGGTAATCTGGACAGCCATGTGGGCAGAGAAATGTTTTGTTGCATGTTTCTCATTGGAGTGATGATCATCCTGCGTTGGCGAGGGCAACCACCAACTTCTGATATCCCTGAGGGGAGTGAATATCATGATTGATTATCCTTGCTCTGAACTGCCTGTTGCAGTGAGGACAGCCAGGCCAAGAGAAGATGCTGACTTCACTTTTCCTCTGTGAAGTACAGACAGAGTAATGTAAGGGCTGTGCTCCGTGCATCAGAGCGTGAAGCCTGTAATAACTCTGCTCTTTGTGGAACATCACGATTTTCCTACTCTTATATCGATATTCTGTTGTTGTTTTTTGTTTTTTATTGTTATCCAGGACTAGAAGTTTCTTGACCTTTTGACGTTTATTAACTATTTTTGCATTTTTGTGCAATCAAACAGCATGTTCAGTGCTTAATTGTTTTAAAACTGAATCTTTTCTGCATGAGGCACAATTTTCCATGTCAGTCTCATTTTGAAACAAACAGTCAAATATGTATCGCTGTGCTATTCACAAATGAGGTACACATACTCAGGTCAACCAACACTTATTCAAAAAAGGAAAATGACATCTTCCAATGCACAACTACAGGCACAACTGAACATGTCCAATGCTGCATAAAATGTCGCAAGTAGCTCCGACTTGACCTCTGTCGTCAAAAACCATTCCATGTCAAGAATCATCATAATAAATAGTCACAAAAAGCCTGTTGTCAGTAACGCTATATTGCACAGCAGCTTCAGCCTGGACAGCAAGGACGTGGAGGAAGTGAAAGGAGAGGAAAAGGAAATGGGTCAGAGGGGAGGGGGCAGGGGGTCAAATCCGTTAGTCGTCTTTCCAACAATGCTACTAGCCAGGCATAAATGATGACATCATTAGTGACAATAACAACACAAGCATATCAGAACAACCAACCAACACCCAGTCCAACACAATCAACAACAACAACAACACTCTTGTTACACTGAAAGAAAATACTCAAGACAACATATTTTTTTCTTCTTAGAAGAGAGTCTGGTACAATCTGCAAAATACAACAATACTGTTTGATTCCCCCAATGTACGCATCACCAGAAGCCACTTAGGGAAAGAACAAAGCCAGAACGCTGAATAAACGTGCACTGCTCGCTCTCTACCCAGCACAAAACACATCAGGCTAGCTAACCTAAACTGCTGAACAGCTACAGACAGATCCATTGTTACTTTGGCTAAGCGACACGAAAGACAAGTCCTGGACAACGTCGGTACTCCCAACATGTCAAAGCTGATACTAGTCCTCATGGAATGCATGTCAAGCACACTGATGTCTGAAAGAGTCTAGCTTTGTCCTAAGTCCAGTGACTGACGACTGTGAGGAGAAGAGCACAGGGTCCAGCTCTGGCATACACCAGCAGAGTCGGTTAGAAGTGACTGCGACACAATCATTGCAAAAATATACAGGTGTGATGTCTGAGTTTAAACATGGGTTACTCCGAAGACGGGTCAATCTCAAAATTATACAGAACAACGGTGTCCTCTCAATTACATGAAATGACATTTCATTTTCGTTTCATTTAAAAACAAAAAAAAAAAAAAAAGAAAAGAAAGAAAAGAAAAGAAAGGAAAACAAAAATTTTTTTCATGCAAACATAAAGTTAAGTCATTAATCATGACAGATGTGCACACACACACACATGCACTCACACAAACACCCTTGCACGCACACACACACACATGCATACGCACATACTAGCATGCTCTGTGTGCACATGCACACTCAAGCACACATACATACACACACACACATGAGCTCATAATGCAGATGCTCATACATACACACATATTCAACAAATGAACATGCGCATGTCTACACCAGGCATTCATGTGCACAAGTACACACACACACACACACACACACACACACACACACACCAGACACACACATTGCATTATTGCGCTCTGTAGTCAGATGATTTTGGTCACGACAGCCGGCCTCCATCCAGACATAACTAAAGGTCAAGGTCACACAGCATCTCCAGTAAGGCAGGTGGTAGTGTCTCTAGATTCCTCTCTCTCTCTCCATAGCACCGTGCTTGAAGGGCAGCGTCATACTGTCTGATCCCTGTCCAACACAACATCCGGTCACTAGAGTTGTCTGCCTTGACACACAATTATTTCTTACTTTTTTTTTTTCTTTTTTTTTTTTTCCCGTCTTATCCATGTAATATGCGTCCATACTGGGATGAATGAGAGGTAGGGGTGAACTGGGTTTATGTGCATCTCCCCTCCTGCCTAAAATGAAACAGGAACAACAAACAAACAAAAAAAAATACTTAGGCTTATTAATATGGGTCCATGGGGTTTCACATGGCATTAGATTATGACCAGACTGCACAAATCTGTGCCATATCAAGAGAAAAAGGGGAGAAAAAAAAAAAGGTCAGGCATGAGGGTAGTTATACTTGCAAGTGCACCTCCCTTACAAACAAACTGATCAGCTGTTTGAAAAAACAGAAAAACAATCATCCTAGTCTCTCTCCTCCCCCCCCCATCCCCCCCCACCAAAGCCCTCTCTGCGTGTCTCATTCTGGTCCTTCTTCTGGTGTTCCTTTGTTTCTTGAATTGTGGTCAAAAGAAAGGCAAATATGTTTTGGAATCAATACACTGCGCATTACTTGTTATGTTACTTGTGTGAATTCGAGATTCTACCAGAAATTAAAAGGGAAAAATTTTGCTCCTTAGGAAGATTTGTGCACAAATACAAAAACTGAAACTTAAGGAAAAAAAAAAAAGGGTGAGGGGTGGGGGTGGGAAGGATGATCAACAGGGGTGGGGAAAGGGTGATGGTGGAGGGGAAAAAAGTAATAACATTAAAGATGATTTCTTCCCCTTTTTTTCCCACCTTGTTCAGATTCTTTTCACTATGGAGGGATATGGTTAGAATCAATTGCAAACAGTCTAGCAATCAGTTTTCCTGGACATGCGAGAGTGAAATGTCAAACAGCTCTGAGGGAACATTACTGTCTTTGGTGGATGGTTGGAAAAAATAATGGCTGAACTAAACCAGAAAACAATTTTGATCTCTAGCCCTTGAAGACAGTATTTTTGTTTGTGTTTGAGATCAAGTGGATTTTAGGAAAAAAAAACAACAACCCTGAAGTAGCAACTAGGTTGTGTAGTGTTCATCAAAATGTTTCATCTTTATTTTTTTTTTTTTACTCTGGATAACACCATTTATGTCAGGCTATATGATTCTATGCTTAACCTCTTTTAGCAGCAAAAGTTTTGCTAACACCCAGTCAGTGAAAGTGCATGTTGATACAATTTTGCAGCACTCAACTACTAGTTTGCCAGCAACAAGCACATGTTACCCATTTTTTTTGTGTTTGGTTTGTTTTTACACAATCATTTGCATTTACTAAAAGACTGTAAAACTATATTCACAGGTAACACAATGGCACAATACAGTGAGATATAGGCAGATGGGCGGGTTTGATAGTGAAATTACACACTACTACTTGAGGATCAACGAAACTTTATCTTTGCTGTCATGGCAAGAGAAGTTAAGGACAAGGGAGAGAATCACGGCACACTTTAAGGTCTGTTATAGTAAGAAGATAAAGGTTCAGCATTTGCTGCCATGTTTAAATGTTACTTCTTTGCAAGTTTTCTTTTTCCGCTCATGGTGGAGAAAAAAATAAGGAAAGGGTAACTTCATGGATGCAAGGACCAATACCCTGGCGTACACAGAAATAAACATCAGTTGTAGTTGTCTGTTCATGCAATCGTGCATACTGCAAGAGTGTGCGTTTTGTGTGTATATATCTGTGCGTGTGTGCATGACTGTTCTGCATGAGTGCCTGCATGTGTGTGTGTGTGTGTGTGTGTGTGTGTGTGTGTGTGTGTGTGTGTGTGTGTGTGTGTGTGAGAGTGAGTGTGTCACATGAGGAGAGTGTGTATGTGTGTGTGTGTGTGTGCATGCATATGTGTTTATGTGTGTGCATTTGTGTTTGAGGTTCATTAATTGAACATCTATCCACATTGAGTTATTTCAAGTTAAATAAAAAGAACCACAATAATAAGATAAAGAAATAATTACAACAGCAATAAGAAAAATAAAAATACAAAGAATACAAATAACAGGAAAACAAAAATGATACCATGTATCAAACATCACATACTTTTAACTAGAAATCAGTACCAAGACTTGAAAGTAATATAACTTAGTTTTGCTTTTTAAGTGAAAGATCTGGTAAATCTGTCTTAGAAATTCATTATCCCGCACAGGTTAAAAAAATTTGTTTTCAACTACATACAGAAATAAAGCTTATTTGCTATCTTTTTACAAAAAATGTATGTCATTCTTTCCATAAAGCTTAAAACTTACTTCAAGCTTATAACTCAAAGCAATGTTTATCAATGAATTGGGGAAACAAGAATGAAAAAAGTGCTGCACACACCAATAGAAGCTACTACCTTGGATAACAATTGTAGAAATAGACCAGTCATAGCTCTTTTTTCTGAAATATTTCAGTGTGTGTGTGTGTGTGTGTGTGTGTGTGTGTGTGTGTGTGTGTGTGTGTGTGTGTGGTGTGCATACGCACATATGTGTGTGTGTGTGTGTGTGTGTGTGTGTGTGCGCGTGCGTGTGTGTGTATATAAGTGCACCCCTGTGTGTGTTGTAGAATTTCTAAACTCCATGACGTCGATCCATTTTCTTCATTCAATTCATTAAAATTTGCAGTCCACAGTTAGCCTATTATTGTGCTTACTCACAAGGTAATCTTTGAGGAGACCCTTTCCTTGGTGGAGATGATGGTCAAGGGCAGCGACTCCCGACTTTTTTCACACTCCCCTTCACTCTGACCTGCTCCTGACGTGACCACAGACTTGGAGGAGGAAGATGGGGGTGTGCTGGGCTTCTTGGTAGGCTTCAGATCTGTCTTTGAGTTGTTCTTTGAGGACGCAGAGGATGTCTTGGTGCAGGATGGGGACTCTCGACTCCGGTCTTTCTTCAGGTTCAGCTTGTCTCGTGCCGAGGTTTCCTCCATTGAATTGGATTTCTGTCGGGACACACAAAGTTCCTTTCTGTGAAATTTGTTCATGAAAAAAAGCTGGATTCAAAGAAACAGGCAATGTCACGCTGAACTGTTTGATATAAATTTCCAAGTATGTTGACTGGAGGTGGAAGATAAAAAGTGAAAATAAATGTAGCTGCGGTTATCACTTTCGTGTTAGTTGTTTTAATTGAGAGCTCTGTATTTCAACATACATCTTCCTGGTGATATATAGTTTTAGGGTTTAAAAAAAAAAAATTTTTATCTCTCATGGAGATGACTTTGTAAAAATAAGAAAAAGTGATCTTTTTGACATCAGATTTCTGTGTGAAGAGTATTACAATCCAAAACCTCAATTACCAAAGGGAGGTAAAAAGTTCTATCTTCAAGGTGGCAATTGCACAAGAACTGTGGCCTGACATCTGTCAGAATGAGGAAGCAATAGCCTTGAACCTACTTTCAAAGATTTCAGCATCATGCAATACAAGTGCACAGCCTGATCATTTTGAATGTATTTAACTGAATAGGGATCACTGTTCAGTAGTAATCTGTAGTGGAGAGACACAGTATTTCACACAGTAATGACCCGTAAAACAGACTGAGGTGACCTGTAGTATAAAAATGTAGAGTTGGCATTACAAAGCCAAGTGATGTAACAAAAAAAAATGATATTGCCAACAGACGGTGGAGCATGAACTGTCCAAAAAAAAAAAAAAAATTGGCTGTACGAACTGTAGTGCAATGTAAGAAGATACAGTTGGTGTTACAGACACACTGTTGTGCCTGTATAGTAAAAAAAAACAAATAAACAGCAGGTAGACTATAGTGATCTGTAGTGTAAGAACATGCAGCTAAACACACACACTCACACAACAAACTGTAGTGGTATGCAATATATAAAAACATACAGTCGGTATTACAAACTGAAGTGCTGAAGTGCCTAAAAATATACTCTAAGTAACACATACAGTTTGTATTTCAAACTGCTGTGATTTTTAGTGTGCAAAATACATTTGGTATTACAGACTGTAGTGACCTGTTGTTTAAAAAACACGTAGCAGGAGTGACAGACTGTAGAGATCTGTAGAGTAAAAACACGCATTAGGCACTACAGACCATGGTGATCTGTAGCGTCGCAACACACAGCAGATATAACAGACTGTTGTGATCTGCAGTGCAAAAACTTACAGTTGGTTTTCCAGACTGTAATGATCTGTTGAGTAAAACACACACACAGTAGGCATTACAGATGAGCACAATGCAAAGAAGGCTACAAAGAACATGCATAATTGTAGATGGTGATCATTGGAGCTCATGGGGTATAAAAGTTCAGCACCTACACAAAACTTGCTGCTTTTTGACAGATCTGAAAGTAGCTGGTAGTAAGAAAACAGCTCTCAAGTTTTTTTTCTTTTTTTTGGTCTAATTTTCCATGCCACTTCAACAGCACTGCCTCCTTGTTGCTCATTCCAGCTCCACAGCCACACCTGGACTTGTCCTGTAGCTGTCCAAGCATTAGCAATCCACAGGGAGCAAGTTGTCATGTGGCAACCACCAGAGGAGATACTGCACTGCTGTTGAGTCACTTCTATGGTGCTAAATGGTGCCTGCCTGTTCTGATCTACCATACCCAGGATAGACCCTATTTAGCCCCCCCCCCCACTGATGACAATGGTCGCTCAGTTGCATGGCCATCATCAGTGAGCACACCATCGACACAGAGGGCACCACCACATCCATCTGACGAGTTCTCATGAACTTGCCAGTGCCAATGACCTTGACACCAACTCGCCATATGGAGAGAAAAATTGAAACTGAGGTCACCATTTTCTTTACACAGCAGATTGATGAGGATGAGAATGATAAAGATGATGCTATAGTGTTCCATTCTGAGACTGCATGACAGGGCTGTTCTATACACTCGCTTTCAAAATATGTCCTGGTTCAACCAGGCCCAAGAGATACAGACACCTGTGGTGCTGGTCAGGCAATTTGAGCAACACTCTCACAGACGCATCCATTTAGTGGATGAAACTTGACTGAGTGGCTCCAGTCTTCCCAACTGTGCTCACAGGAAAGTCAACTCCCAGTAATATCTGGCTGGAGTCTAAAAATGTCACATATATATAAATAGGTCAAATGGAAATCGAACCCATGACCTCCAAGCTGGGAATCCACAATACTGAAGACTGCCCCATGACGACTAGTGAGAATAGCTAGCTTAAATGCTGTTTCACTCCCACCTCCTTTTCCTTCCAGCCAACATATATACATAACACATTCATGCTCACACCACACATACATCGAACACACACATAAAGATATACAGATACACACACACACAATGATACACACACACACACACACACACACATACATACAAACACATACACACACATACACCACAGATACACACACACACACACACACACACACACACACACACACACACACACACACACACCTGGGCTGTACTTTACAGACAATGTCATGCAGTGGCAGAATAATGCCATGATCCTTGGTGCAGAAGAAGTAACGCTTTCCATTGAAGAAACCATCATGCCTGCCCACTGCAAGCAACAGTCACTCTCTTTAGTGTGCACCTGGAACTCATACAGCATTAAAAGACAGTAAACACAGAAAAGCAGTGGCAAATTGCTTTGTAGTAACATTCTTCTGTTGTTCCTTTTTTTTTTTTTTTTTTTTCAAATTTTGTATGTACATGTTAAACCCACTCTTTACTGTCTCCCTATAAACACACACACATACACACAAACACACAGTCCAATACAAACAAGTGTTTACACACACAGAGACACACGCATGCACACACACACACACACACACACACACACACACACACACACACACAAGCACACATTCTCTTTATCTGACTGGCTCTTTCTTTCTCTCTTCTACCAACCCATTTGCTTGTGCCTTTTTTTTCCCTCATTTCCCTCTTTCTACATCCTTGCTATCCGCCCTTTCACCCATGTCTATCCTTCTCTCCTTTTCTCGCTCCATTCCCCTCTCTCTCTGTCTCTATCCATCCTCCCACTCTTTCTCAATGCTCCCTTCTCTCTCCCTCTATCTCCTTTCCTTGCTCCATCTGTCCTCATTCTCTCTCTCTGTCCGTGTCTCTCTCTCTTTTTTCCTCCCTCCCTCCCTCCTCCTCTTTCCTACTCCTCCTCCCCTTCTCTCACCCCACCTCACCTGGAGCATCCAGTTCAATGCCCACAAACACCATGTTGGGCTGGCCAATCTTGTCCAGGTGACCGATGTAGCGGATACGTCCAGTGCGCTCTCCCTGGATGACCACATGGTCTCCCAGCTGCACCTGGAGTTTGGAGCTGCAGCAAAGGGGTCAATATAGCTTCATTTTGAATGATATGCCCTACACACAGAAAAACTTTACCAATTCACATTGTTAAGGTGCATAGCAGCTTACCAGCCTCTCCCCACTGATGCCATTCCCTCTCAATTCACTATTTAGAAAAAAAATTTTTTAGTACTGTATCCCGCCTAACATGAACAAACAAATCACAAGACAAAACATGACACGTTTCAACCTCTTAGGTCTTCTTCAGGCAAGATAAACAACACTCAGGACAACGAAAATGAAGACCAAACAATTCAACGCCAATCTTGTGCCAAATTTGACGAGATAAGTGATTGCCTGTTCTTCATTTTCATTGTCCTGAGTGTCGTTTATCTTGCCTGAAGAAGACCTAAGAGGTCGAAATGCTTCCTGTTTTGTCTTGTGATTCATTTGTTCATGTTTGGCGGATACAGTACTTAAATTTTCTTTTTTCAAAGATTTGTTTAGATGTCCCCCTGTAGGAGCCTCACTTTGCAGCTCACAATTTCGTCTCATCCTCTGGATCCCTAGTTCAAGTATTCTTTTCCTTGAAAGTTGCAATGGTGATTTCTTCCCTTTCTTGCCATCCTCCCATCATCACCATACATACGCTAATGCATGCATACATACACACATACATTTACATATTTACACATATAGCAAATGCATCAACCTTTACACTTGCACTCATAAAAAGTTATCATAATGATATATCAATGTAGATATTTTACATTACAGCAAATGTACACACATAACCTTTGATCATCCCTTTCATCTGTAATTTTTTCTCCTACAAACTATCTATCATATGCTTCCTTTCCTCTCCCAGCTCCTCTCTTTTTTTTTTTCTTTTTCTTTTTCATTAATATCCCAATGTGAGAATTGCTCCTTGAATCTGACATCTGCAGTAAACTACATATGTGATGGGACACAACAAAAATCCTTCTTTAGTACAAATACACATAAAAGTACACGCGCCCCTCATATCTGAACACACACACACACACACACACGCACACACACACACACACACATATACACACACACACACACACTGATATACAGTCTCTCTCTTTCTCTTCACACACATATGTACACAAGCATGCACAAATCTGTATGCAATTCATGTACATCTAAACACATCCATACAAACAAATAAACACACAATACATGCCAGCATGCACATACAAACTGTCTATCTCAAAATTGAGCCATTAGTATTCCATGGAGTAAATTTCAGTATTCCATGACAAAAAAAAGATATTTTTCTTACCTTGAACTTTAGTAGGATCCTATATCACACAATTTTTACAGCTAACTCACTGCGCTGTACTCACACTCAAACACTCGCACCAACTAGCACAAGTGCACCACACACACAGCACATATCTTGCTGACTATCTAATCAAAAAAAAAGGATAATAATATTACAATGCCCTCCCCCCCTCACCCACCCATACACTCACAGGGTGACAAATAGTCGCACACATGTATACCCTTTTCCCTTACAAAAGCACTGAATCTGCAACCATTGTCTCCCCTACCACCCCCCTTCCCCCTCTGCCTGTCTCTGACATGCACAGCTTACTTGACAGGGAACCTGGGCAGGTCCTGGTTGAGGGTGTGGGCCAGTGAGGCGTGGATCTCTCCACCCATGGCCTCCTCACACGCTGTGCACTTGCAGCCGTACAGAGGTTCTGCGTACAGCACACTGCCTGGAACCGCCGCAAACTGGCAGTGCATGCGACTCCTGCTGCTTCTGCAACAAACACCACACCAGGCCTGAGAGAACAGAATGGGATGCAAATCCAACTTGCCATTCACAGATAAAATCTGCATCCCTACTTTGGGGGAACATTCTTCTTACTTTCCTTTTTAAAGTAAATTTTTTTTTAACAATCTATTTTTACTTTCTTTAATTTTTTTTTTTTTTTTAATTCTGGGTCACTATCCACTAACTCCTGTAGGAGGATGGTGGACTGTAGTCCTATATAATGTGCCCAAATTCGTCTTGATATTCTAAAGGTAACATATGCAATATTTCAATAATAAGCATCCTGACCAAATATCCAAACTGAATATAAGTATGTATCTTTAATAATCTATTACAGTTTAGTAGTATGGATGCTACGCAGGATCTCCCCAGCTTTTTAACCTATGTCATGCACAACAATACAAAAGGGTCACAACTATGAGGGTCAAAGGAGTCCAGTCCTCTATGCTATTCACCCAGGACTTCTTCTATCTACCGTCCTCCATTGTACACAGTAGAATGGTCTTCAACATGGAACCATGGCCAGATATCAGCTTGTAGCAGGCTAGTTTCTGGTGTTTGGCAACATGTGTAGAAGATTCACCCAGTGGTAGAATGCTTGTCTGACAGTGATTTCTTGGAGAAAAGAGAGATCCCCAGTCTTGTTCATCACAGAAGGTGATTTTTCATACTGTTTCGCTTTTGGATACTTGGAGACACAAGCACCATCAAGCATTCTCCTATTACCAAATGAGATGTAATGGTGGACACCCAATCCAAACTGCGAAACGCTGGATTGGTTGAAACCTTCATTAATTCAACATTCTTGAGTAAATGTTGCTGAAAAATCATTCAGGCATTTAATTGCAAAATTTGAAATCAAATCTTGAAGGTAAATACTTTTTTGGCATATTCCTTTACTCACAAAATTCATCATGCAAAAAAAATAATTCCCATATAATATCTGAATTCTATACAGACGAGTAGTTCACTTGTTGAGCCAGTGGATCTCCCATGCTCAGTCTAATGCTTACACCATTGAATTAACCCTCTTTTCCTGACGTTCAGTGCATGAAACACTCTCTAAATCCTATGGAAAGGGAAGCAACTCCGTAACAATGATAGGGTAGCATCACACAAAAATTAAAAATGTAAATACCAAAACAGTATTTCACTTCTTTCTTATCTTTATGTGTGTTATTGAGATGTTTGTCTATACTTTAAAACAATTATTTCAGTATTGTGGAGATACATGACTTCAAAAATAAAAATCAAACTCCCCTGTATCGTGAAGCAGATCATCATCTTCGTCACTTGAGACATCTGGGGTACTAGCCCAGCTGACACATCGATGGTGACGAAGTTGATATCTAGGTCACTCTCATTACCTTTCACCGCATGCAAATCTGTGATGTCGTAGCCTTCAAAAACCAAGTCTTCGTCGTGTCCTCATTCAACATTCGCCATACCTCCTCCACCACCACATTGAAATCTTGTTCGCTCACTAGGTCAACTTGAAAAATTCTTAATTCACAGAAACACGCTCTTTGCCACCATGAAATGGAGTCAAATGGAAGTACAGTGTGTACTGAAAGCGAGGCTAAACCAGTCATGTGACTGCTATGTGATATAAACAAAATGGATGCGCCCAGAGTGACCACTTGGAATCCGAACGCTCCCGTATGCTCGCCAATTTCGTACCGTTTTTTTTTCTTGAAATGCTCCGAAATGTTCACCGCAAAAGAGGGTTCAGACATAGGATTAAAATATAAATGTCTGCAACATTTTGCACTTACATACAGTACCAAGGTGATTTCTTGCATTTGCTGAAATCAACCATACATTGCCAGAAACACAATGAAGCAATCCAGCATGAATGTATGGGTTCCTCTCGAGAGGAAGCTAACAAACAAACCTGACAACTTAAAACTCCCTTGGGGTCTGCTGGCACGGAGGATGTTGTGATAGGCCGGTCGAATCTGGATTGAGTTACACAGAGGAGATGCAAAATAAAGCAGCAAATAAAAGCCAAGACAGGTTTACCTGCCTTATTTGTTGCGTTCCAAATCAAGTAATGAGTGAAATCCACCTGGCGGCTGTTAATTGTAGCGAGAGATAATATAGGAAATGCAGAGTAGTGACTTTGTTTTTAGTTTTTTTTTTTTTCAAAAAGATAACTGATGAATTAAGTTCTACCAGTATGGCATACCCATTCAAAGAGTAGTGTCGCTTCACAATGACGCTGTAAGGGGGGTCCAGGGGTGGCAGGGCCGCTCGCTCGTCCACACTACTTTCCTCACACTCGCTTTCCATGTGATACTGCTCACGCCAACATTCACGAGCCAGCTGGTTCATCTAAACAGATCACACCAACAGAAAAAAAAAATGAAAATTTGAATAAAAAAAAACACACAGAAAAAAAACAAGAAAGAATAAAATGACATGAAATTCAGAAAGGTGGGGAAAACTGCGCTGAAAGGAAGAATGTTGAAACAAAGACAGAATTTAAAATAAGAAACAGGAAAGACAGAGAGTTAAAAAAGAAAAAAGGAGGAAAAGGCTTCCAATGATTCTGTTTTCGCAACAGCTGTCAACAC
>JADBJO010000102.1:7500-22500 GCA_016801955.1 Conus betulinus | reverse complement strand
GACGGGAGCATGGAGAGTAGGTGGGGGAGCCAGCAAGAGGGGAAACCCATGGGAAAAAGAGTAGAGGACAGGACAGTATTTTAATGGAAGGAAAATTTCTGGGGGCATCTTCGAAAATGCTTCTTTTTTTCTTCCAACAAGCTGAATTTAAAAAAAAAAAATCTAAAACATGTGAATGAAACTAAACCACGTTTTCTTTTTTCAAAGAATGGTAAATTCAAGATGTGAGGTTGAGGGCAGACAAACATGCTGTCCCCCTCTTCAAAGTAAATGTGGTGTGGGGGAACAGCTGTGTCCTCCCCCCACCCCTTTTCAATAACAGCCCCATTTAAGGTCTTCATAAAAAAAAAAAACAGTCATCAAATAGCACAGCCTGTTACTGAATGATAGACATGAAAAGAGTTTTAAAAGTCACCTCTATGCCATTTTGAACAAATAACTCAAATTTTTTAGTGTCTTTTTTATGTTCGTTTGTTTGTAATTTGTCCAGTCCATCATAACCAAGGCAATGATCTGCGTTGCAGAAAATTTTTATAAATTAGGTAAGCTTTTTTTTCCCCTAATAACTCTAAATTTCTACAGGAATACACAGGAAGGCAGGAAGTTAGTGATGATGGAAAGCCAAATCAGGCAAAAGACAGTTTATTATTATTATTATAATTATAATGAATACTTATATAGCGCCTATTCTTGGCTACAGACCAGGCTCTAAGCACTTTACTATCCATACTCGTTTACACAACGGGCTGCCTACCTGGGTAGTGCTGACTAAAGAGCTGCCTGCTGGCGCTTCATTCAGTCATTTCATGTGTCATCCAGACCATATCATTCAGTATCGTTCGCTCAATATCCTTACTTCCTTTCATTCTTTCCATTTCTTACGCAGGGTGCATGCTATGTGTAGCGTGTCATCCATACCAACGGCCAAACTAGTCTTCTCTCTCCGAAAGTTGGTGATGGGATTTTACGTGTGTGCAAGATGTTATGCACGTGTTCACACACAGAAATCTCTGTTTATAGTCTCATTCAAAGTTTAACCTCAGTCAAGTTATCATTAACTAGTAAAAAAGTGCAGTAACTGACTAATTCTTAATATTCACATGCAGCATCAGATCATACTAAGGCAAAAAAGAAATGCACTGAAACATTAAACAATTAAAGACAAATTACTGAAATTTTGTAGCTTTTCATTTACCAATTCATATACTTGCATGTCGTTATTTTATTAACCCTCTTTAACTTGCAATGGGTAAATCCGGGACTTAACATCAGGCGCCTGTTCTTCCTGTACTGGGACGTACCGGGACCTTTCCGTGGGAATTTTCCATCACGCATTGATCACGTGTGTAGACATGCAGAGTCGCAGACAGTAAGTGGGAAGACTCAGACATGGCCCAATCATGTGTTGGCATTATTTTTGGGTGATGGAACTGCGCGTGTTCATTGAGAAAAGGCACAAACACAGCAAGTAAGTTTGTGAATGAAACCGACCAACTTTCACAATGGCTGCTTTGCTTTGGTGTCTGCTATGAACGATGAAGAGATGATCAACTACTCACAAGAGGAGTTAGATCAAATTATTGTAGAAGTGGAGAAATTTGAAAGAGAGATGGAGAATGAAAGTGATATAGAAGTAGGTTGTGGTGCTGAAGAAGACGGTGAAGTAGAAAGTGACCCGAAGTACGATGTTCCACTTGCTGCGTTTCAGACATGGCGACCAGCGACATGTGGCATGGCAGAAGTGCGTCAGTTTCAGGGTCCTACTGGGCCTGCTCACTTGTTACCTGACAGGGCTACACCACTTGAGTTTTTCATTTTGTTTGTACCTCTTTGTTTTTTTTAAGACTGCTGCCAACGAGGCAAACAGGTATGCAAGACAAAAACAAGCTGCAAAGGGCGCACCTGACCCTCTTTTGTAGTATTGTGTGTGACAAGTGACAAGTTTTGTATGACATTGGTTGGACAACCAGTGGGACCTGTGCTGCCAGGCAGCAGATGGATCGCGTCAGGTAGGCATCAGATTTCATCTTACACTAACAACTTGCATCAGCATGGTGATTGCACATACTTGCATGCTGTAAACCTGATTGTCGTCATAAAATGTCACGCGTCTGGTGACAATTTGGTGACAGTGACACAACCTATATCTCTAAGACAGACAAAATATAGTTCAAAGTGAAGTGCAAGTTCTTATGAAACTGTTTGCCAATTTTCTTTCTCCTAGCAGTTTCACATACACTCCCCATAAGTTAATAATCACACATACCCATTTTATGCTGAAACCTGTAAAAGAATCTAAAACCTAGGGGAAATTTGCAGTCAGAGAAACTGAGTACAAGAGGATTAAAGAAACTGTGCTGTTCTGCCTGAAAATCTGCCCTAAGGAACAAAGGGAAAGGTCAGATCAGACAAATATCAGATCTTTTGTCTGGAAAAATGACAGTGTAGTGTTTAAAAAGAACAATAACAAAACAAAACAAAATGTACACATAACCACGAAAAGTGACATACCCCCAACATTAACAGGTGAGTCAACTATATTGTGCAATAACTGAATGCGTACTGTTTTTTCTCCAGTAGTTAAAAAACTAAAATTAAGAAAAAAAATGTGTTCACCATTTCATATCTGTCTGTGAAGAAATAACCACAATTACACTGACCTCACAAACTCATAGCATCTCAGACATGTATATCACTGACTAAAGCTGCTAATTCTGAACTTGTTTGACACTCTTCTTAATTCCTTTTTTCTATGATGTTCATCTATGTGTGTTAATCATGGGCATCAGCTTAATGCAATCCATGCAGTACTTTTCTTTTCTGTTCCTTTTTTTCTTTTCTTTTATTGTGAGTCATGTACCTTTCTTCCTCGGGGGGAAAAAAAGGGGGAGAAAAATTACAGCCTTTCAAGCTTTTGTCGTTCTTCTTTTCTTCTTTTTCTTTATGTAAGTCCACATTTAAACTTAAAGCATATCATGCAAAAGGCACGAGCTCCCAGAACAATTTCAAATCCACCTGAAAAACAACTCAGCCATGACAATTCCTAGAACAGAAAAGGTTCTGGAAACATCAGTTCGGATTCTACCTGGGGAACACCTTGTCTCTGACAGTTTCCAAGCCAGACTTTAGAACGGAACAGCATTCTTCAATCCTACTTCAACTTTATCCCCAGTATGACCAGGACTCTGCCAGGTTTCAGTGCAATCTGTGAAGAACCTATCTTTGACAGGACATCAATCATCTTGTCAATCAGGTGCTCCTCACCTGACCCGGAGAACCTGCCCATCAGGCTCTGAGATGATCTCGGGCAGAGAGTTCTTGCGATTGGCCTGGACCCTGCCCACCTCACATCCCGAGTCCTGGAAACTGGCATCAGACACACAGTGGACAATCGCCTGAGTGGTCAGTCCGTTGGGAGGTCGACGTGGCACGCGCGGGGAGCGGCGGTTGTTGCGGGCCTCTGGTGGGGAATGGAGGTAACCCTTGAAACTGTAGGTCTTCTCCAACTGGGGGGAGTTGCTCATGGTGCTGGAGCACTGGCTGCAGCGGGAACATGGCCGGGATCGTTCCTGCACAGAAATGGGGCACTGTGGGCTTCAGCTTACTGATCTTTCCTGCACAGAAATGGGACACTATCCACCTTAGCTTACTGATCATTCCTGCACAGAAATGGGACACTATCCACCTTAGCTTACTGATCATTCCTGCACAGAAATGGGACACTATCCACCTTAGCTTACTGATCATTCCTGCACAGAAATGGGACACTATCCACTTCAGCTTACTGATCTTTCCTTCACAGAAATGGGACACTATCCACTTCAGTTTACTGATCTTTCCTTCACAGAAATGGGACACTATCCACTTTAGCTTACTGATCTTTGCTGCACAGAAATGGGACACTATCCACTTCAGCTTACTGATCTTTCTTGCATAGAAATGGGACACTATCCACTTTAGCTTACTGATCTTTCCTACACAGAAATGGGACGCTATCCACTTCAGCTTACTGATTTTCCTGCACAGAAATGGGACACTATCCACTTTAGCCTACTGATCTTTCCTGCACAGAAATGGGACACTATCCACTTCAGCTTACTGATCTTTCCTTCACAGAAATGGGACACTATCCACTTCAGTTTACTGATTTTCCTGCACAGAAATGGGACACTATCCACTTTAGCCTACTGATCGTTCCTGCACAGAAATGGGACACTATCCACTTCAGCTTACTGATCTTTCCTTCACAGAAATGGGACATTATGAACTTCAGCTTACTGATCATTCCTGCACAGAAATAGGACATTGTGGACTTCAGCTTACTGATCTTTCCTGCGCAGAAATGGGACATTGTGGACTTCAGCTTACTGATCTTTCCTGCGCAGAAATAGGACATTGTGGACTTCAGCTTACTGATCTTTCCTGCGCAGAAATAGGACATTGTGGACTTCAGCTTACTGATCTTTTCTGCACAGAAATGGGACACTATCCACTTCAGCTTACTGATCATTCCTGCACAGAAATGGGACATTGTGGACTTCAGCTTACTGATCTTTCCTGCGCAGAAATAGGACATTGTGGACTTCAGCTTACTGATCTTTCCTGCGCAGAAATAGGACATTGTGGACTTCAGCTTACTGATCTTTTCTGCACAGAAATGGGACACTATCCACTTCAGCTTACTGATCATTCCTGCACACAGAAATGGGACATTGTGGACTTCAGCTTACTGATCTTTCCTGCGCAGAAATAGGACATTGTGGACTTCAGTACACTGTATTATCTCCTGAAGAGAGATTACACATAACACAAAAGACCACACACAATACGTACCCATTTCTTCAAGCAAGACTACAGATGACATAAAATACTTATTATCACATCATGTAACATTACCCACAACAGATTGCTTAGTGATATGTTATTTCATCTAAGACTATAGACTACAGAAAATTACTTATTTCGAACATAGGGAAGTATGTCAAGTGAATGACGTTAACATGTACATTTTCAATACACACAACCAACATAAAAAGAAGGCATAAAGGCATTTCCATCTGAATAAAAACCATTTAAAAACGCACATCAATCACGGCCTAAACACGCGAACATTTGAAGGCTTATGTTAGAAACAATGGCTTGATGGAAACAAGCCTACAAGAACATGTCATGAGAATGGGGAATGTGACCAATTGGAAAATGGTGATTATGATATACGGAGCTGAGATTTAGCCCAGAAAACCAAACAGCCAGCTGGGCTCCTATCCAGAAGCTGACATTTTCCACATAGATAGACTGACCCATTGCTCAGAAACACCACATGTCTGGCTGCTAAAAATCAGCCTGTGCAAAGCAAAACTAAAGTAAGTCTTGTATGACTCATTGCCCAGACATGATGGTGTCTGGTGGTGAGAGATGGCACATGAAACGGACCAGGGCTCTCTTGTGAGTCACATTCACTTAGCAGGTGCACATGTGCTGTGTTGCATGTCACAGTGTGTTTACAGTGCATGGAGTCTCTATCATTCTGGGGAAAACTCACATGTCACCATCCAGACAAACTGCTGCAGCGGTAAACTGTATTCACCTGTTTTTCTGGTGCAATTGCCAGATTGAACAATTATTTTCAATCTCAGTCCTGGATAGAACTTAAAGAAAAAAAAAAAAGAGTCAGATGCACTTAATCTTTGTAAAAGCCTGGAACTAAACAATTTGTCGCATGAAGTACACTCAAATTATGAAAAGAAGACATCTACTCTGAAAACACAACGTGTGCATTGAAAAAACAAAACAAACAAACAAAAATGTGTCATGTCTTGGAAACATCCAACAACTGATGATATGAAATCATTATGCTGACCATCCAGTCAACCATAGTTGTAACCTCAGAACAAAGAGTGACGTACAATAACAAACTTTAAAGCTCAGAAATCTAAACACGTACACAAGATGTTTCTGATACGATGACACAGGCACCCAAATTTCTAAGATAGGATTCTAAGCTTACTACAAACATACAGCATTTATAAGTTTCTGTTAGAAAATCCTGTGCAGAAAGAACGCAGGATTTAGGGATTTCTTCAGTTTAATGTAATCATATTTCTCTTTATTCTTCTTTCCCATCATTCCCCCACCACCTCCTCATCTGCTCCTTCCCTCCCCCCTCCAACACCCTTTAAAAAAAATCCACCCAAGACCTTATCCAGAATGGTGTTTCTCTTTCTCTTCACCCTTGTGCTCATGCCTTTACACACAGTGACATGTCATCATGAACTCCATTGTTCCTCATTGCCTGCACCCTCTTCCCAAATCATCAGCCACCAGTAGAGTGGTTCCTCATTCTCTTCCCTCAATAATCAGTTACCAACAATTGTTCCTCATTCTCTATCCTCATCAGCAACCAACATTTGCTATTTATTCTCTATCCTCACCATCGCCCATCAACAATTGTTCCTCATTCATTCTCCATCCCCATCATCCGTTATTCTTCTTTCTCCATCCCAATCATCAGTCATTAGCACCTGTTCCTCATTCTTCACTTCAATCATCAGTCGTCAACACCTATTCTACATTCTCCACTCTCAGCATCAGTCGTCAACACCTGTTCCATATCTCCACCTCAATCAACAGTTGTCAACAGCTGTTCCATATTCTCCACCTCAATTATTCATCCTCAATTACAGTTGTCAATACCTGTTCCATATTCTCCACCTCAATCATCAGTCGTCAACACCTGTTCCACATTCTCCATCCTCAATCATCAGTCGTCAACACCTGTTCCACATTCTCCATCCTCAATCATCAGTCGTCAACACCTGTTCCACATTCTCCACCTCAATCAACAGTCATCAACACCTGTTCCACATTCTCCATCCTCAATCATCAACACCTGTTCCACATTCTCCACCTCAATCATCAGTCATCAACACCTGTTCCACATTCTCCATCCTCAATCATCAGTTGTCAACACCTGTTCCACATTCTCCATCCTCAATCAACAGTCGTCAACACCTGTTCCATATTCTCCACCTCAATCATCAGTTGTCAACACCTGTTCCATATTGTCCACCTCAATCATCAGTTGTCAACACCTGTCCCACATTCTCCATCCTCAATCATCAGTTGTCAACACCTGTTCCATATTGTCCACCTCAATCATCAGTTGTCAACACCTGTTCCACATTCTCCATCCTCAATCATCAGTCGTCAACACCTGTTCCACATTCTCCACCTCAATCATCATTTGTCAACACCTGTTCCATATTCTCCACCTCAATCATCAGTTGTCAACACCTGTTCCACATTCTCCAACCTCAATCAACAGTCATCAACACCTGTTCCACATTCTCCACCTCAATCATCAGTCATCAACACCTGTTCCACATTCTCCATCCTCAATCATCAGTCGTCAACACCTGTTCCACATTCTCCATCCTCAATCAACAGTCGTCAACACCTGTTCCATATTCTCCACCTCAATCATCAGTTGTCAACACCTGTTCCATATTGTCCACCTCAATCATCAGTTGTCAACACACCTGTCCCACATTCTCCATCCTCAATCATCAGTCGTCAACACCTGTTCCATATTGTCCACCTCAATCATCAGTCGTCAACACCTGTTCCAATTCTCCACCTCAATCATCATTTGTCAACACCTGTTCCATATTCTCCACCTCAATCATCAGTTTGTCAACACCTGTTCCATATTCTCCACCTCAATCATCAGTTGTTAACACCTGTTCCATATTCTCCACCTCAATCAACAGTTGTCAACACATGTTCCACATTCTCCATCCTCAATCATCAGTTGTCAACACATGTTCCACATTCTCCACCTCATCATCAGTTGTGAACATCTGCACCACATCTGTTCCACATTCTACCCCTCAATCATCTGTCATGAACATCTGTATCACATTCTCTACCTCAATCATCTGTCATCAACACATCTGTACCACATTCTCCCCCTCAATCATCTGTCATCAACATCTGTTTCACATTCTCCCCCTCAATCTTCAGTTATCAACAATACTGAAAAAGAGCCCCACCTTGAAACAATTACCATTCAACCTATTCCCAAATCTCCTCCCACTTTTACCAACAAGGTGTGTTTTAAAGTGAGGAGAATCAGATGGAAACTGAAACAAGACTAGAAAAAAAAGTTATTGAGCTGCCAAAAAAAAGATAAGCGAATTACAAAACAAAAACATACGCGTTTCGACCTCTTAGGTCTTCTTTAGGCACGACAAACAGCATTCAAGATTATGAAAACAAAGGACAAACAGACAGTCACTTATCTCCTCAAATTTGGGGCAACGTGGATATGGAACCCAAGCAGCTGGAGCTAACAATGTAGTCTTTTGAACTTATGAATATCAATATATTTTCTTTTTTTAATTTGCTGTACTGAATTTGAATTCAGTATTCTTACTGACTCCTACCCATATCAATTTTCCCATCATTTTAATCAAAAATGCATCCAGAGAAGCCAGAAAAGGTGATGCTCACCTGTAGAGCGGATCCCTGGTCGTGCAGTGGGGATTTGTCAGGGCAGGAGGAGAAGGAGGGAGGGGTGGGGCTGGTGGAGTGGCTAGTCCTGAAGCTGTGGCCGGTAGAGCCGCGCATCGCCTCGTTCTCTCGCTTCAGCAGAAACACTTTCTTCTCCAGGCTGAGGATGGGGGAAACAACATGGGAATCACTACACAGATTGTGCTGATGGTGTGTGGGGAATTTGTGCCTCTTTTATCTGTTTTCTGTGTTGTATGCTTCACTTACACACACGCATGCACACACGTGCACACATATGCATGTGCATGCCAACACACACACACACACACACACACACACACACACACACACACACACACACCACATACACACATAGGTATGCCAGCACACGGACACAGACACATGCGTACATAGCCCCCCCCCACCCACACACATCCACACCATAAAAAAACACACACATATCACAAATATATACAAACATAAACGCACACACATGCATACACACACACCATAAACATCACCAGCAAAACACACACACATAGACACACACACAACAGGCGTGTAGAAATCTTGATGAACATGAACCGTGAGGAAATTCACAGGGTTCAGTGGATCAAATACCCTGACACAAACATCAAAAATAAATAAGAGACAGATGAAAAACAAAGAAAGAAGCTTCTTCTTTCATTCAGCTTCTTTCCATTTTAAGTTCACTTCATCTTTGACACAATCAAAATTAATTCTGTCTTAAAGGGCTGGATGTCAGAAGGGAATTCCTTCGTAATTACGTAATGCCCCTATTTTTCCCATGCATCATAAATAAAAACATCTGCTCAGCTGGCCTTATGATGTTGTTTTCTCACTCTCCAGACACTCATACCAAAGAACTGACCTGCGTTTGGCTCTGAGCAGGTTGGCAATGTCGGCGCAAAGGGGGACGATGCCTTTGCGTGTGCTGTTGACCACAAAGGCCACTGCGCGTGCTGCTATCTCTTTGTCTTCCACCAGGCCGCTCAGCTCACTTGTGCTGTCTGCACGTGCAGCATGTACACCCACACATACACATACATGCACACACACAAGCGCACGCACAAACACACACACACAAACACGCACGCATGCGCACGTGCACATGCGCGCACACACACACACACACACTTCATTTAATTCAATTCATATACATATGTACTTCACATCAACCCCTCACAGACACACATAAAAACACACACCGGACAGCATATGCAAAGCTTTACCGTCCTTATTCACTTGATTACCTCTTTCTCTGTGCGTGCTTGTGTGCGTGTGGGCGTGTGTGTGTGTGTGTGTGTGTGTGTGTGTGTGTGTGTGTGTGTGTGTGTGTGTGTGTGTCTCTTTTTCTTACCACCTCTTTCTTTCTTTTCTTATCAGTGCATTCTTTCTCTTACCATCCATCCACTCCAATCTTATTGCCTCTTTTTTCCTTCCACTGCTTATCTAGATTTTAAATGCATAAAAAAAAAGAGTATTTGCATATCCCACTGATGAAGCCTTGGTAAAGGGGAAAGCTTGGTTTGCAGGCTGGGCTATTACTGATGTGCATGCTTGCTTTCTTATAATCTGTCTGTCTGTCTGTCTATCTTTCAATCTTCTTTTATATATTGTAGCAACTCAGTTCATAAAATTGATGTTCCTGACCTATGAAGATATTTAGATAGAAAAAGCTCCATTAGCAAGACCGGTCAGAAACAACAACAACAATGCATGCACACTCGCACGCACGCACACACACACACACACACACACACACACACACACACACACACACACACACACACACACAATAAAAAAACAGGACAAAAACATAATTAAATACATTCTGTAAATACCCTTTACCATCAGTCCTAATACAGGATTCACACCACATTACAATAACACAAGGTCACTCTACCCATCGGTTTTGATGTAGGGAATGTGAGCAGGGTGGGAGAGAGGAGTGGAGCATCTTGAAACTTCCAGAATATCAACGCTCTCTCTTGAAAACATCCTTTTCGCATTAGCTTCTACATTCCATGCAAGACATGAATAGGCACATGTGTTATGGAGGTTTCAGAGTGTGTGTGTGTGTGTGTGTGTGTGTGTGTGTGTGTGTGTGTGTGTGTGTGTGTGTGTGTGTGTGTGCATGTGTGTGTGAGTGGGTGGGGGAGGTAGATGTGTTAGGGAGGTTTCAGCGTGTGTGTGTGTGTGTGTGTGTGTGTGTGTGTGTGTGTGTGTGTGCATGTGTGTGTGAGTGGGTGGGGGAGGTAGATGTGTTAGGGAGGTTTCAAAGTATGGAAGTGTGTGTGTGGGGGAGGGGGGGGGGAGGCATGGGGTAGGGGGATGATTGAGAGTGAGAAGGAAAGAGATACAGACAGATTGAAGAGAATCTCAAGCTGTTCATAGCCTGGCCGGCCACCAAGGTGGCATCAAAGCTGTACGCAAATTAAAATAAAAAGACATACATATTAAAATACCATGACTGAAGTTCAAAAGCCACTCAGTCAAATCTTAAATTAAAAGACCGTTCTGAAACAAAGTCAGACGAAATGAAAAATATTGATAAAAAAAAAAAGAAAAATCACATCTGGTGGAAGATTGTGAAATAAGATCAACATGGAAAGACAAGAACATATTCTCTGAATTCATCTCTCTCTCTCTCTCTCTCTCTCTCTCTCACACACACACACACACACACAGACTTCATACTTAAAAAAGAAGGTGTGTGTGTGTGTGTGTGTGTGTGTGTGTGTGTGTGTGTGTGTGTGTGTGTGTGTGTGTGTGTGTGTGTGCATGATTTACACACTTTTGACAAACTTTTGAGACTCAATGGATTAATTTTCCAAACTACATATGAATAGCAACGCTATTTCTTCCACCTAATTTCATTTTGCAAAAATTCAACATTCAAATATACATACATAATTATACATATACACACAAACATATATAAATTATGTATCAATTACAAAATAATATCGTTACCCATGCTGCAGTTAAAAGTCAAACATACATAGATAAGGTAATGTTGCTTATAGCCAAGCCGACCGCAAAGGGCCATATGAGGGCTGTCACCACCAACCAAACAAAACAAAAAAAAAACAAACAAACAAACAAAAAATGGAACCCTGATGGTGCAACACATGTTCTTATTTTAAGGAAAGTGTAATACAAAAAGAAAAAGAACAGGGCTTGTGAATATGACAGAGACTGGCATTTACTGAAACATCTCCCTCAGAACTGCAATCTAACTCTGTCTTTGCCTCAACCCCTCAAACTGTCTGATCATGATGAGGCAAAAAAAAAAGAATAGCATTCCTCTCACTCTCTCTCTTGCTCACTCGCTTGTGATGTCTTGTTCTCCTGTCTTCATTTTTCTCTCTGTGTCTCTCTCTATGTCCTTCTCTCTTTGAATCTCTCCCCTTCCTTTCCCCCTCTCTACCTCTTTCCTCTACTCTCTCTCTCTCTCTCTCTACTCTTCCTCTATGTATTTACCCTTCGTTCACCTCTCTCTCTCTTTCTCTCTCTCTCTCACCCATTTCTGGTTAAACTTTCTCTTTGTACGCTCCTTTTTTTTTTATACTTCAGACTCTACCCAGGATGATGACTGGATATGAAAAAAGCACACATCTGCTTATCTATTTTATTATCCTAAGAAATAAGGAATTCTGTCTGTCTTCTATCTCCGGCTCTCCCCCCCCCCCCCCCATCTCTCTTTCCACCACTCTCAATCTTCTAGACTTCCCATCCCCTTTTTCTCTACTATTCTTTCCCTTCTTTCTTCCTTGTGTGCATGCCGGCCTGCTTTTAACTCTGTGCGTATGTGCGTGCGTGCGTACGTGCGTGCTTGCGTGCGTGCATGCGTGCGTGCGTGCGTGTGTGGGTGGGTGGGTGCATGCGTGCCAGCATGTGCAGTGTGTGCATGTGAATACATGTGTGTGCTTGATTCTCTCTCTCTCTCTCTCTCTCTCTCTCTCTCTGTGGCACCTTGTCAGGTAACATCATCTGCTTCAAATTAATCGGTCAGCTGGTCTGCTTGCTGCCACCAGGGTGATAAATACTTTCCCCCTCCCTCCCCCCCCCCCCCACCCTGGCTCTAACACTTTGCAAAATACCTTCAGGCCAAAGCAATAAATCACTTGTACATTATCCCCTTGTAAGATTAGCTCATTTCTTTTAAACAAGTCTGGTAACAATGTGTGCACTAAACAGATCATCTATGAGAGCACTCTAAATTCCAAAGATCATAATTACGGTGTTGATACCTTTTTCATGTAACAACTGTTTTCACATGAAAGTAGGTATCTTTTATGGGCCAGTTAGATATTTTCAAGTGAAAATAACTGTTTTCATGTGACAATCGGCTGTTTTCTTCGCAAAGCAGAAGTTATTACTCATAATGTCTTTTGTTTTGTAAGAACAGTGATAATTACCATTTCCAGATGAAATGAGTACATGTGACCTTTTGAAGCTTATATAATCCAATAAACATCAATACATGAAATGGTAGAGAGGTGGACAAAACCAAAACTGCACTCAGCTGGAAAAGAATGAGATACAAGATCATACCTAATACTAGTAATACGCAACATGAAAAATGAAACATATCCATTGGAATCCAGTATTAGACGGGATTGGAGAAAACATGTGTATTCTTTTTTTTCTTCTTTTTGTTTTATATTTTTTGGTCAAGCTGCATGAAAAGGTAAGTCTGTTTAATGTTGAATCTGATGGTAATACAATGTCACAATAACAATAAAAAAAAATAACAGTAATGTAAATAATTATCAAACCAACAATATTAGATGGGTACAATAATGACAATAAGAGATCGCATAGTAACAGAATGCAATATCAAGAGCCATGATGACCTTACAAACATGTCACCACCAACTTTCATTTTCTTGTTCAAAACGACTGAAAGACATCATAACCACCCTCCTGACAACATGCACACAGACACACACACACACGCGTGCAAAGACACACACACACACACACACACACACACACACACACACACACACACATATCATACACACACACACACACACACACACACACACACATACACACACACTGTGTATTTTGATGAAGACACAACCAGACAGAAAAGACTGAAGACAACGATCTGTTCTACAAAATATCCCAGCTAGATTCCGTGGCAAATAGGAACACTGGCACCTGGGAGATAATGTGCTTGTTCCCCCCACCCCGCTTCCGCAACATCCCACACGATACTGGCCTCCCCCAAAGGACCATAGGAAGAAACTCTAGGACAGCCTGACAGCAGAAGGTCTTCAGAAGGAAAAAAAAAAAGGAAAACTTGCAGAGATAAGTGTTTCAGCTATGAACTCCCTACACTCTGTGGGGATCGAGCCATATTCAGGTGACAACTCCCACATGCCCTTCTGCTGCCAAATCTTACTTTCTTTTTTTTTCTTTCTTTTCCTTTTTTGTGGTGCTGCTGGGAATTTTTAACCCAGACTTTTTGAATGAGTGGGTGTCTCAATGAGTTGCCTTTGGAGATGAGTGTCTTTCCCACACCACTATTGAACACCTGATCTAAGTTGCAAAATTTTATGTCTCATGAAGTTCACTGTATTCCTCCTCAACCAGATCCACTTCTTTATTTCAGCTTCCTCTGCCATTGCCTTCAAGGTTCTGGTGTTCATCTTACTAGAACTTGCAGGCTGTTCCATGAGATCACTAGCTGATGAGCCTACAAACCTCTCCTTGGGCTGTGTCATTGACCACAGATTTTTTTTAGTGCCAGAAGAGAGAGATCTGGTCACTGTCACTACATGGTTGATGAAATCGTCCCCTACTGGTGGTAGTGGTGTCACTCCATCAATGTTAAAATAGAACCTTGAAACAGATCTATGTGATTGTTCTTACATAGATGTTGTAACCATCTCTCCATCAATGTTGAAACTGTGATTGTTCTTACATGATGGTAAATATTCTCTGTTGTTGACACTGTTCCGACATGGATACAATGGAAATTGTCTCCAGTACAGATTATCATCATCCTTTCACTGTCGTTGAAAGTATCCTATATTGGATGTAAAACTCCTGCAATGTGGGCGATATCATTGTCCTTCCACTTTCAATGAAACTGTTCCTACATGGACGTTGCAACTGTTCCTACATTTGATTGAATTCTGCCAAAACGTTGTAAATCCAATGATACACTGCTGATCATTTGACCATTTAGGAAACACCTTAGAATAGATAATAGATCTTCATGCTGTTACTACACAGATAGAACATACATTTCTACATGCATTTCTACATACATTTCTACACAGCTGGTAACTACATAATTAATCAATAGACATATGAACTCTCATGACTCCATTTAAAAAATGGAAATAAACTGCTGAACAAACATGAAAATATTCGTTTGTGGATGGACAGAGAGAAGCTGGATAAAATTGGAGATTTTTGTTGGTGGCTTCTGTGGTGTATCTCTGC
>JADBJO010000101.1:1142500-1149738 GCA_016801955.1 Conus betulinus | reverse complement strand
GGTGGTTGCTGAAAAGTAGTTTTTTTTAATAACAATAATAATAATGAAAATTTATATGCGCCCATCTCTGATGAGCTCAACGTGCTTACAAAGTGTGAATAAAAGCTTAAAACTACAATAAACAGCTGTATTCAGGCCAAAGATAAGAAAATTGAGGCAAAACTCATAAATATTAAGCAAGAAATAAACAAGTCACAAACATCTCACATAATTAAATTACTCAATGACATGATGAATATCGATTATACAATATGCAAGCGTACCTGCGCGAGCGCGCGCGCGCGCGCACACACACACACACACACAACACACACACACACACACACACACACACACACACACACACACACACACACGCACACACACGATCACATTCATGAATAGCATGTCAAAAGATATTTTGAAAAAGAAAAGGACACAGAAATGCTAGGGGAAAAAAACAGAAGAGAAGTAAGCAACGCACACACACGCACAAAGACTGCATACGCGCCCGCGCCCGCACACAAACACCACGCTCTCTCTCTCACACACACACACACACACAACACACACACACACACACACACACACAGTGGCGCGTGCCCATAGGAGGAGAGGGGGAGAGATGAAGGAAATATTTTCATGAGAAAAAAATCAAACTATACAGTTTCGTTTTAAACGTAATAAAGGGTCACAATGTCTGTTATATTCTTTCTTTCGTATCATAGGACATGGAGAACAACATGATGTCTAATATGTAGTGTACTTTTAAGTTTTTTGTGCCTGAAAACAGAAATGTTCTGTAAGCTGATTTAACGAAAGTATATATTTTCATCATTCCTGTAGTTCTTTTTTTTTTTTTTTGTCTCTTTTTAGCTGTATGAGCGTGAGTGGAGTTGGGGGGTTTACTGCATTTTTTTTTTCTTTCATTATATTTTCCACCTATGTCATTTCAACTTTTTTTTTTTAATGCTGACGATGAGAATGAGGATGATTAAGATGATGCTACGGATTTCCATTTCGGTCTGAGGACTACATGACAGGGCTGTACTCTACGCTTCCTTTCATAATATATCCCGGCGTCAACCAGGCCCGAGAGATACAGGCACCTGCAGTGTTGGTCAGAAAATTTGAGCAACACTCTCAGAAACGCATCCATTAAGTGGATGAAAACTCGACTGTGTGGTCCCAGTCTTCCCAACTGAGTCCGCAGCAAACTCAACTCTGGGTAGGAGCCGGTCGGGGCAGAAAAAAAACCACATGACTTTCTCATTACAATATTATCAGTCGTGTATCTGGACTGATTTTCACGGAAATCATGTGGTTAGTGTAGGAGGAGCAAGCCCATTCATTATTCAATACATCACCACAGCTTTGTTGTAGTGTAGTTTATACGCTAATGGAAGAAAATCCAGTGCCAAGTAGTTTTCAATCGTCAAACTAGTAGAGTTTAAAAGTACTAACTTGAGAAAGCGTTTATAGATCCTGTTTAGATATTTCAAAGTGTTTGCGCTGCATGGATCATAGAGTGTTGACGCATAATCGAGAGATGATGAAATAAATGTATGGAAGAATGTCTTTCGTGCTGTAACGCCGAGGAAATTATTAGTTTTGAAAGCTGAAATAACTTTGGGGAAATACGTTTGCATAAACTATCGATGTGTGGTGACTAGGAAAGATCATTGTCGATGGTAACACCTAGAACTTTGTGAATATCTTCTTCATGAATGACTGTCACCCATATGCAAAGAAGGCAGACTGAAAATTATTTTTTGCCGGCTTTTTTTTTTTTTTTCGTGAAGTTATTTTCATGTATTTAGTTGGGTTTTTTTGTTGTTTGTTTGTTTATTTTTGTCGTTTAATGACGTGATTCTGCTCAGTCCATTCAATGAAGTGATTATCATTGTCCTGCAGAGTTGGTGGATTCTTGTTTTTTCAATTAGAATGGGCCCTAATGAATAGACGTATCATTTGCAAACAGTTCACATACGCCTCTGAAAATATATAAGGGAAGATACTAAATATAAGAGAACAAAGTAGAGGACCGAGAACGGATCCTTGGGAAATACCAATTGTTTTTTGTGTGTCTGGAATTTGGACTGTTGGTTACCAACACGAAAACCTTGTCATTACGGTTAGAAAGAAAATATCTAATAAGAGAAACAGCTTGGTCAGAAAGTCTGGATGAGACAAGCTTACGTATGCAGCAAATTGTTGAGAAGAGCGAGAGAGAGAGAGAGACAGACAGACAGACAGAGAGAGAGATTGTATCTATCCGAAGTCTTACCAGGAAAGTTACTCACAAACGAACAACTGAAACACTGTCGACTGGGACGGGGTCAGAATGGTGCGCTGGGGAGAGGGGAGCGAGGTGGGGGTGGGGACGCGCGGGGAGGGGGTAAGAGACTGGTAGTCCAGGGGGCAATCAATCAATACACACAACCCGCAACAAGCAAAGAGGAGGGAGGGAGGATGGGGGTGCGCTTACCAAACGAACGAAACCAACATCTCGGGTAATAAGATGGGAAGCGGAAATGTGGAAAGGTGGTGGGGGGTGTGGGTGAGAAGCTGAGGCTGGACCTGGAAAACTGGACAGGGCAGGAGGGGAAGGAGTGTGGTGGGTGGGGGTCTGGGGATGATAGTCCCGTCCCTCGCAATAAAAATCATCCCCCATGAATATTATATTCGTTTTGTGGTTTTTGTTACACGCTTATGGGTCAAGGATGATGCCCGATGTTTTAGTTTACCGTTACAGCCGTTACTAACGGCTGCAACGGCCTGTAACGGTTTTTTCCCTCTTTATGGAATATCTCGAAAGTACTTGGCCGATCTTTGTGAAAATTAGTAGGTATGTTTTGTTATTACTGGGTCACGGATGATGCCCGATGTTTTAGTTTACCCCGTTATAGCCGTTACTAAGGCTGTAACGGCCTGTAACGGTTTTTCTTCTTTATGGAATATCTCAAAAAGTACTTGGCCGATCTTTCTGAAAATTTGTAGGTATGTTTATTATGGGTCACGGATATATGCCGATGTTTTAGTTTACCTTTATAGCCGTACTAACGGCTGTAACGGCCTGTAACGGTTTTTCTTCTTTATGGAATATCTCAGAAAGTACTTGGCCGATCTCTGTGAAAATTTGTAGGTATGTTCATTATGGGTCACGAATAATGCCCGATGTTTTAGTTTACCGTTATAGCCGTTACTAACGGCTGTAACGGCCTGTAACGGTTTTTCTTCTTTATGGAATATCTCAGAAAGTACTTGGCCGATCTTTGTGAAAATTAGCAGGTATGTTCATTATGGGTCACGGATGATGCCCGATGTTTTAGTTTACCCCGTTATAGCCGTTACTAACGGCTGTAACGGCCTGTAACGTTTCCTTCTTTATAGAATATCTCAGAAAGTACTTGGCCGATCTTTCTGAAAATTTGTAGGTATGTTCATTATGGGTCACGAATAAATGCCCGATGTTTTAGTTTACCGTTATAGCCGTTACTAACGGCTGTAACGGCCTGTAACGGTTTTTCTTCTTTATGGAATATCTCAGAAAGTACTTGGGCGATCTTTGTGAAAAATTAGCAGTATGTTCATTATGGGTCACGGATGATGCCCGATGTTTTAGTTTACCCCGTTATAGCCGTTACTAACGGCTGTAACGGCCTGTAACGGTTTTTCTTCTTTATGGAATATCTCAGAAAGTACTTGGCCGATCTTTCTGAAAATTTGTAGGTATGTTCATTATGGGTCACGAATAATGCCCGATGTTTTAGTTTACCTTTATAGCCGTTACTAACGGCTGTAACGGCCTGTAACGGTTTTTTTTTTTTTATGGAATATCTCAGAAAGTACTTGGCCGATCTTGTTATGTTCATTATGGGTCACGGATGATGCCCGATTTTTTAGTTTACCGTTATAGCCGTACTAACGGCTGTAACAGCCCATAACGGTTTTTCTTCTTTATGGAATATCTCAGAAAGTACTTGGCCGATCTTTCTGAAAATTTGTAGGTATGTTCATTATGGGTCACGGATGATGCCCGACGTTTTAGTTTTACCGTTGTAGCCGTCACTAATGATGCCTGATGTTTTAGTTTCACCGGTTATAGCCGTTACTACACGGTCCCTATGGTTTTCTTTCGGGACACCCTAACATATCTTGGTTTTTTCGAACTTCATGGAATATCTTCAGGAATTACGTGGCAGATTATTTCTGAATGAATTTGTAGGTACACCATCATTATAGGGAGTATAACGGATGATGCCCGATGTTTATGTTTTACCGTTTATAGCTTTTCTATCTAATGGTCATATAGGTGGTTTCTTCCTTGATGGAAAAAAAACTATTGCTCCGAAATTTTTTCTTCTTGGCCGATCTCTTCAGAAAATCCTTATGTAAGCGCGGAGCACGCGTTCATTATAGACCATCACACACACATGATGATGGCTGATGTTTACCAGAATAACTGCCATTAACGCACGCAACGGCCAAATCACACACCAGCCCAAGACGGTTTTTCCTCTTTATGGAATATTCACGCGTACTCCTAGAATAAACTGGGAGTCCGTTTATCTACACTGCTTTGCTCTTGGGTTTTATGCTCTTCTGTACGTCTGTCTCCTCTCTGTCTCTCTCCCATCTCCAGTCTGTGTTAGCTGTTAGTCTGGTTTCCATCTCTCCTGCCTCTCCTGTCTGTTTGTTTCGCCTCTTCTCCGGAAAAAAAATAATTGTTGAGCGATCTCTCCTTTTTCTCCATTTCCGAATCCACCTCTCCCTCCATCTGCTGTGTCTTCTCCCCACAACTCCTCTCCGCATCTATGCCCATTAGAAACTCCGGCCCCTCGTCGCACATGCGCTGCGCGCGCGCGTCCCTGCCACACACACACACACACACACACACACAGATCACCGACACAACACACACAGCAACAACTAAGCACCACGCTTGGCCACACACGAAAGCACGCACGCCGCACATTTTACACCCACACACACAAACCACACACACCAACACACACACACATAGGCATATCATATATATATATATATCCTATATATATATATATACTATATATTATATAGCCATTTAACAAACAGAACATCCTATTGTCTGTCTTTGTGTCAGCTGCGTCTCAAGCTGTGCAGGCAATTCTACGGGGAACTATGGGTCTCCCCTAATGGGTCCTAGCATCGGAACATCCGTCAGAGCCATACACTATGCATTGCCGCCGAGCCATCTATTTTCAATGAGACAGGATTGTTTTACCACTGTGACACATGAAATAAAAAATTTTCACAGGTGAATCTGTATCCAGTATTCACTCCAGTAAGGGGCCTGATATCTCTGTGCTCTCTCTCTCTCTCTCTCTCTCTCTCTCTCTCCCTCTCTCTCTCTCTCTCTCTCTCTCTCTGAAGAACAAACAACAAACTCTCTCTTTAAGGACAGACTGAAATGCTAGGCTCTGCCTAAATTATTAATCCATGCCCGAATAAAGGTTTTCTAAGTTCTCTCTCTCTCTCTCTCTCTCTCTCTTCTCTCTCTCTCTCTCTCTTCTCTCTCTCCTCTCTCTCTCATCAGGTCAAACACGGTTGTATCCATGAACTGAAAGTAACGCGTCCCTGCCAAAGTGACAGCATAACCACAGCAAAATATCACCGACATAATTTCTTACCAGTCTGGCAAACCTAAGATCAAGATGGCTGTGCATTTCAGCGGCAAAAGATTCTGCGCCGCACATTTTACTTCTACTTGTGTAGAAGCTCCGTTTACCTCGCTCATGGTTTCAAAGGAACAGACTTTAGGCAAGAACAGACTTTAGGCAGGAACCAAGGGCAAGAACAGACTTTAGGCAAGAACAGACTTTGTAGGCAGGAACAGACTTTAGGCAGGAACAGACTTTAGGCAGGAACAGACTTTTCTTGGCAAGAACAGACTGTCCATGAATTCATTGGAATGTTCGGCGGCAGGAAAACCGATAGACAAGGAGTACACAGGGTATCACGAACACAGCACACACATTTTAACATTCCTGTCTGTCTGTCTGGTCTGTCTGTCTCTCTCTCATCTCTCTCTCTCTCCTCTCTCTCTCTCTCTCTCTCTCTCTCTCTCCTCTCTCTCTCTCTCTCTCCTCTGCATATTTTGTGCGTGTGTGTGTGTGTGTGTGTGTGTGTGTGTGTGTGTGGTGTGTGTGTGTGTGTGTGTGTGTGTGTGTGTGTGTGTGTGTGTGTGTGTGTGTGTGTGTGTGTGTGTGTGTGTGTGTATCTGCATCCCTGTCTGACCATTCGGTCGATGTGTTGATCTTTCTTTACCTATGTGACTGCCTGCCGTTTTTTCGTCCTTTTTTCCTCTTAATATCTGTTAAAACTGGCTTGTGATCCTCACTGTGTACCTCTGTAAAACTGGACTGTGACCCTCACTGTGCACCCTCTGTAAAACTGGCCTGTGACCCTCACTGTGTACCTCTGTAAAACTGGCTGTGACCCTCACTGTGCACCCTCTGTAAAACTGGCCTGTGTCCTCACTGTGTACTCTCTGTAAAAACTGGCCTGTGACCTCTCACTGTGCACCCTCTGGTAAAAACTGGCCTGTGACCTCACTGTGCACCCTCTGTAAAACTGGCCTGTGTCCTCACTGTGTACCCTCTGTAAAACTGGCCTGTGTCCTCACTGTGTACCCTCTGTAAAACTGGCCTGTGTCCTGTGATCCTCAAACTGGCTGTGTCCTCACTGTGTTACCTCTGTAAAAACTGGCCTGTGATCCTCACTGTGTACCCTCTGTAAAACTGGCCTGTGATCTCACTGTGCACCCCTCTGTAAAACTGGCCTGTGATCCTCACTGTGTACCCTCTGTAAAACTGGCCTGTGATCCTCACTGTGTACCCTCTGTAAAAACTGGCCTGTGATCCTCACTGTGTACCTCTGTAAAACGGCCTGTGTCCTCACTGTGCACCCTCTGTAAAAACTGGCCTGTGTCCTCACTGTGTACCCTCTGTAAAACTGGCCTGTGATCCTCACTGTGTACCCCTCTGTAAAACTGGCCTGTGATCCTCACTGTGCTACCCCTCTGTAAAAAACTGGCCGTGTCCTCACTGTGTACTCTGTGCCGGTGTCCTCTGTGTACCCTCTGTAAAACTGGCCGATGATCCTCACTGTGTACCCTCTGTAAACTGGCCTGTGTCCTCACTGTGTACCCTCTGTAAAACTGGCCTGTGTCCTCACTGTGTACCTCTGTAAAAACTGGCTGATGTCCCTCACTGTGT
>JADBJO010000101.1:1122500-1137500 GCA_016801955.1 Conus betulinus | reverse complement strand
ACCGCCTACTTAGCCCACCCACTGACCACAATCATCACTTAGCCGCGGACCCGGTGAGTGTGAGTTCTCCCTCCAGAGGGCGTTTTTACTTTTTTTTTTTTTTTTTTTTTTTTTTTTTTTTTTTTTTTTTTTAGAAATGCAGCTGCAGACCGAACACAGTGGAGGAGAGACGTCCAAGCCTTATGTGCTTCCTGTTACAGAGAGATTTAAGGTTAAGGTAAGGTAAGGTTTTTTTTAGAAAATGACTCCTCATTCAGTAATGTAATCCACATCAAAAATTAATCGGAAATAAGCCGGAAATCGCTGAGTATACCTGTAGACACCTCAACCCCGCAAACACACGGTCTACGTCACCCATGAAACTCAGCGTGGAGAAGACTCTTCCAGATGCATTTGCATGTCCCACACCCTCACAGCCAGTCAGACAGAACCACAGACCCAAGTTGTCTTCAAAATTACCGCCCTTTTTTTCTGATCACACCGCATCTTGTTCCAGATCATAGTGGAAAACTGGCCGATGACTTGCTGAAATGTTCATACTAAACACACGTTAATGTAAAGAAAGTCTCTTCCCCCCGTCCCCGACCCTACCCTTACACACCCACCCACCCCCCACCCACGAACGCTCAAGAATCAATACGCCGGGCAGACCAGACCTTGACTCTTGTCTCCAGACAGAAACACGGTCACAGACACGCAAATACACAAGTATGGTACGACTTTCTCACTGCAGCGGAACTAGAAAGGGTTTGGGAGAAAAAAAAAACTTGTAGCACAAAAAAAAGAAGAAAAAGTAAAACAAAACTACCCTGATGCGCCATCTTCCGATCAGCCGTCAATAACAAAGGGACTGAACTGGTGATCCCTCCGAGGCAGAGAGAGCTCGGCGCAGCCAACAAAAACGAAGCCAATTTGGAGGAACAAAAAGTCGGATACAAACCGGGGGTCTAAAAATGAAACGGAGAGAGCTTACGTCAGTCCTCTTGTGTATTTGTGTGTATATCTGCGCGGGTGATAGTCTCTCTCTCTCTCTCTCTCTCTCTCTCTCTCTCTCTCTCTTATCCAGCCGGGAAGAGAGAAGTGAAGAGGTAGGGGAGAGGTGCAGTAGGCGCGTGCGCAAAAGAAAATTGAATTCTGGCAGCAGGTGTCAAAAAAAATAAGAAATAAAAATAAGTGAAAATGAGAGTCTACTCCAAAATCAATAGCGCTTCACAGGGAAACAACTGTCAACAACTGTAGTCCTAAAATCAAGCAGACTATGGGGATCGCTCCAAGTTGTTGCAGAAGCGTTGAGGACTCAAACCTAACATGGTCTGTCTCTGAGTGATGACTAACCCTGCAAACAAATCGACTCACACAAAAAAAAAAAGAGAAGGTGAATGGGGAGGGAAAGGCAAAGGTAAAGGAAAACGGACTGACAACATTTCCATCAAGCCTGGCGTGATGTCATGATTTCTGATTATCACTTCAGTGGCGATGTCATCCACACCTGCTTTCACGACTGTGATAAGACAGTGATGTACAGAAGGTGAAATAAAAAGGAAGCAATCCACATTGGTATGACTCTTGTAAGGTATGGAAATAGCGTAAAGAAAGCCGAGAACACAAACAATGGAAACAAGACAGGATATTCAATCACTGAAAACAGCACACAAACAAAAACAACCAAGAATGCCTGAGCGCACCCCCACACACATACAGCTCGTGCGCGTGCGTATGCGTGCTTGTGTTTTGTACACACAGATACAGAAAGACGCAAGACACACAGACAGAGAGACACATGCACACGCGCACGCGCGCGCGCACATAGACACACACACACACACACACACACACACACACACACACACACACACACACACACAAATACGCGCGCGCGCCTGTTCATTAAATTGCACATTTCATGGACATGACATGAAAGTAAAAACAAAACAACACGCACGCGTACACACAAAGCGCACACACACACACACACACACACACACACACACACACACACACACACACACACACACACGTGCATAGACGCGCGCGCGCACGCGCATGCACAAAGAGAGAGAGAGAGAGATACTTTGAAAAAAAAGTACTTACCAAAACACACTTGCTCTGATGACAAGAAAGGGATGGAGTAGAATCAACCTACCGGCATACAGATTCTAGAAACCGAACCTGTCCAAAACGAACTTAACATACATTTGAAAAAAAAAAATGATAATGATTCTATAAAGGATAATTGATACTGAAATAACAATCAAACGACAGGGAGGTTAAAAAAAAAAGCAAAAGAAAAAGAGGAAGAAGAAGAAGAAGAAAAAAAGAAAAGAAAAAAAAGAAAAGCAGCAACCTACAGCATCTGAACTTGGCTCGCTAAACCCCACACGCTGCCTAAGCAAGGAAGAAGTCAGAGCGGAACCTCACACAGAGATAAACAACAGACAGTGTTGTTGAGGGGGGAAAAGCCACGGGTGTGTTGGTGAAACAGCGACGGAGACGGCGGCACATAAGAGGACGACGACGACGGCACTACCTCCAGCATCAACCCGGCGACGACTGCCCCGGCTCCCCGGCTGTGCGATACGGCTGCGTTATCTGCCGCGCTGCGCCGTGCGTCACTGCCGTGCGGAGTGTTGGGGTGGGTAGCACAAGTCGCCACAACGCTCATTTGTTTGTTTGTTTTTTCTTTCTTCCCCCTCTAGCTGCAGCGGCAGTTGGCACAGTGATATTTGCTGACCAAGGAGAAATGGCGTGGAGAGGGTGGAGAGAAGAGAGGCTGCGGAGGAGGCTGGGGGTAGGGAGAAGTTGGGGGGGGGTAGGGGGGGGGTATGGGCAACGCCATTAGCACTGATACGAATGATAAGGATGACCTGGTCTTCATAGCTGGTGCCGTGAGCTAAGCCTTGTTGATTTTCTATTTACAGTGAAAGTGGAGGTGGGAAGGGGGGAGGGAGGATGCGACGACCTCTGAGTGTGTGAAAGACAGAAAGTGAATACACACACACACACACACACACACACACACACACACACACACACACACACACACACCGCGCTCCCCCCCTCCCCCACCCCACCCCCCCACACACACACATTAACCGCTCGTCTTTTTCAATCTTTGCACTACCGTGTCATCAACATCAGTACAAACTGTGCACCCCTCTACTTGACGAACCTTTACCACACGTGGGCCTACACTTGCAGTTCCGTGTACACACTAAGCCTGTAGAAAAAAAAGATATCATATCTGCTCGTCACGACCTATCAGTGTGTCTGCGGGTAAGCAAGTCTTCTACATCTACATCATCTGGAAAGCTTTCCAACGAAAGGCCTAACTCAGACGGTAGACATTTCTTCTTGCCAGGGGACAAGGATATCTGATACATCAGGGTTTGGAGGAATGATGACAGTCATGCTCTCAAAGTCTCTCTCTCTCTCCCCCTCCCTCCCTCCCTCCTCCTCTCTCTCTCTCTCTCTCTCTCTCTCTCTCTCTCTCTCTCTCCTCCTATTCACAAAGGACCACTGACCATACTGAACAAATCTAAATACATCCCATTCTCTCCCTGTCCCTCTATCTCTGTTTCTGTCTGTCTCTGTCAATCTGTCTCTCCTCTCTCATCTCTGTCTGTCTGTCTGTCTCTGTCTCTACCTCTTGTCTCTCTCTCCTCCTCCTCCTCCTCTTCCCCATCCTTTTTTTCTTCTTTCCCCACAAAGGTCATTGTCCAAACTGAACAAATTGTCTGAATGCATTTCTCTCTCTCTCTCTCTCTCTCTCGCTCTCTCAGTCCTCTCTCTCCTCTCTCTCTCTCTCTCCACAAAGGCTCACTGCCCAATCTCCTAATCCCTAAATCAAAGGCTCTCTGCTCACATCCTGAACTCAGGCTCCCTCAATCTCTCTCTCTCTCTCCTCCTCTCCGCTCCCTCTCTCCCCCCTCTCCTCTCTCTCTCTCTCTCTCTCTCTCTCTCTCTCTCTCTCCCCGAAGGGTCCACTGCAAATATTGAACGAGTCATCTAAATGCATTTCTCTCTCTCACTCTCTCGGCTCTCTCTCGGTGCTCATCGTTTCTGTTCTGTCTCGACAATCTCATCATGTCCTGGTCAATCTTGTTGCTATCTTCTGCGAGTGTTCTCCTCTCTCTCCTTCGCTCCTCCTCTCTCCTCTCTCTGTTTCTCGTCTACCGCTCGCTGCTCTCTCGTCTCGTCCTATGGATCTCCTCTCCCTCTCCTCTCCTCTCCCCTCATCTCCCTCCCTCTTCCCTCCTTCCGTCTCTCTCTCTCTCTCGTCTCAACTCCTCTCACTTCCCCTCATCCCTCCATCCACCACATCTCCCTCGTCATCTCTCTCTCCATCTCTCTCTCTCCTCTCTATCTCCTCTCCTCTCTCCTCAATCTCTCAGCTCTCTCTCGCCTCTCCAATCGTCTCTCCCCAAGGGTCACTCACGCTTCCCTCGTAATACTTAACGAATTTCAAATCCATCCATCTCTCTCCGTCTCCTCTCTCTCCTCTTCTCTCTCTCTCTCTCTCAGATCCTCTCCTCTCTGTCTTTCTCGTCTCCCCATCGTCTCTGAATCTGCTCCTGTCTGTCAGGTACTCACGTGCATTTATGGATCTCGCTACTCTTCCGTCCTCTCTCTCACTCTCTCCTCTATTCTCTCTCTCCTTCTCCCTCATCACCTCTTCTCATTCTCTCTCTCTCTCTCTCTCTCTCTCTCTCTCTGTATTCTCTTCATCAAAGGGTCACTGCCCGTAGCGGAAGAGAAATTTATTCTCCATCCAAAGTGCATCTCGTCCTCTCTCTCATCTCTCTATCGTATCTCCTCTCTCTATCCTCTCTCTCTCTACTCTGTCCGTGGCTCTTCTGTCTGCTCTTCTGTCGACCTGTCTGTCTGTATGTATGCCGTCTCTCCTCCTCCCTTCTCTCTCTCTCTCTTCTCTCTCATCCACAAATTGGGTCACCTGCCCACTTCACTGAAAGGTTTCATTACCTCTATATGAATCTCTCTCTTCCTCTGCTCGTCCTCTCTTCTATAGGGGCATCTCTTCCCCTTCCTGCTCTCTCCTCTCTCTAAGGGTCACTGCCCATAGTGAACAAATTATCTAAATGCATCTCTCTGGGTAACCAGTGTGCAGAAAGTCTTAGGTGAAAATGGATCTGGTTATACTGTATACATTTAAAGGAGCTGCAAGGCAATATGAATTTAAAGAAAGACTTATTCTGCGTGATAGGCAAAACTGATAGTCAGCATTAGAAAACAGTGACAAGTGTAAACGGAATTATTCTTGTAAGAACACTTTCCAGCCAGAAAGATCTTGTCTTTAATTCAACTAAATGACGCAGAAAAATAACTTTCTTACATTTCTGTTATGGGTTAGTGAGCATAATAATTACAAACGATGGTTTCTTGATGAAAAACAGGCTGATGGTAAATACCCGTCGTGTGGGAAAAAAGAAAACGAAAATGAAGTTCAATTTTTATTCTACTGCACAGCTTACAAAGATATCAGAAAGAAATGTACTATACTTGACTCGCTCCTGAATCGTATCGCAAATATTTTGTCGTTCAATAGTGAAAATGTAATGATAGATGTAGCAAGTTTCATATCACAATCTATGACACATGACTAAAAAGACGGTTCAAAGAAACAACTAGTGATTGTGTTTCATCACTGAAATGTTTGTCAAGATGATCTGTTATCGTGTGCCTATACGTGCGTATGTGCACATGTAAGGGAAAGAGGAAGGGGGCAAATGGTGGGTGGAAGTGTGGGAGGAGGAGGGGCGAAGAAGGGAAGAATGGGTTGGGGGGTGAGGGATGGCGTCTAAAAGTTTTGGATCACTCCTCCTTACCGCGTCAATATTGTGCAGGCTTTGCATTGGTCTGCTTCACCTATCTATGATGAGAGTTCTGAGAACGTACCAGGCCCTTTTTTGAATTTTCACCTGACAGTTCTGCTACTGATGCGCTTTTGACCTCTGTAAATTATTGTGTTGAAGACGTAGTAGTTCTATAAACACCGAAAAAAAAACGAACTCTAAGTCACAGCCACTCTAATCCCAAGAACGTCGAATAAGCAGAAAGTAAACAGTTACTTCAAGGTCCAAACAGCAGTCGGTTTTATCGTTTGTTAATGTTCACTGACTTGCATGAATGTTTTCGATTTCAAAACTAACTTTGTTTGGTGTTGTTCCAGATCTGGGTGCCTTTGTGTTGTGAAACATCTTTCATCATACAACGGTAATCATATCTTGCATTCCCGAATATCGATAAGGTTATAGGGCTATACAAGCCTGCATTGGTCTGTGAGTATGTCTATGTGTGTATTAAACTGTTATTGCTGATTCCACGTAATTGACAAAATTGCTGATCTACGTTACCGGCATCCGATCTTGCAAATTAGCCGCCGATTCCGCAAAACAGGCAACTTTTCGTCACAGTTTTTCATAAACATTCAGTAAATCGTTGCCCCATTTCGCAAAATACGCAGTCATTGTCCACTATGCGCGAAATCGGTCAAATGAAATAGTCTAGTACACAAATTCGATAATTCTTCGGATGCAACACAGCGCATAGGTACAGACAGACAGACAGACAAATAGATAAATAGAGGGAGAGAGACTGATAGATAGATAGATATACAGATTGATGGATGGATAGAGAGGAGGAGATAGATAGATAAACAGATGGATAGATACATAGATAGATGATATTGCTTATAGCCCAGCCGACAGCAAAGGGACATATTAGGGCTGTTACTTCGTTGAAATCAACTCACAAAAATAGACAGAGAAAAATACCTTCACACACATCTCATTTTAAAACAGATCTTCTAAACACGCGCCGGAATTTCGTTAAAATCTTTCTTCCGTGAAATGTTTTAGATCAGAACAGAACAAAAAAAAAAAAAATGTGGACCTCTTTCAGAAATGCACAGATCACACCGCGCGGGAAGTCTCCAGACAAGGTTTTCATGGAGTCGGCGGTAGAGTGTTTATGTCTCACATCACGTGAAGTCCCAACAACACTCGATAAGAACATGTTTTATAGTGAGTGGTACATCACGTGAAATGCACCACGGAGCTTCTTCACCTTTTAACAGAGATGAGAGTGGGTGTGAATGGGGTGGCCTGTGTGCAAAACGGCACAAGACTGCTTCTCCTCTTCAGCCGCCGATGGCACACGGTACAAACTCTTTCAGGTTGGGACGGCTTGGGAGGAGTTTGTTATCCGTCTGCCAGTTCCATTCCTCTTGCCAGAGGTCTTTGACATCAGCCTGAGCTTTGGGTTTCAGATCGGTGTGAGGGATAAAGGAAGACAGACAAACAGGCAGGCAGACAGGCAGACAGACAGACAGGCAGACAGACAGGCAGACAGACAGACAGGCAGACAGACAAGCAGACAGACAGACAGACAGATAGGCAGACAGGCAGAGAGATAGACAGGCAGACAGACAGACAGACAAAATGGACAGGCAGACAAACAGACAGAGAGGTAGAGACAGGCAAACAGAGAGGCAAACAGACATACTGTAGACAGACAGACTGACCGATCGATTGATACATACATACATACAGACATACATTAGACAAACATGAGGCAAAGCTTTGATATCAGACAATTTCTTTTACCACGAGTGAACAGAAACCCAATGGACACATTAGAAACGAATATATTCTCTCTCCTTATCTCGTTGGTCTGTCTACATCTCCCACCAAGCTCTAGCCCATTCTCTCTCTCTCTCTCTCCTCTCTCTCTCTCTCTCTCTCTCTCTCTCTCTCTCTCTCTCTCTCTCTCTCTCTCTCTCTCTCTCTCTCTCGCTCCCCCCTCTCTCTCTCTCTCTCTTCTCTCTCTCTCGCTCTCTCCGCCCTCTCTCTCTCTCTTTCAAACACACACACACACACACACACACACACACACACACACACACAACCACACACACACACGCAAACACACGCACATCATGATAAATAAGTTTCTTTATTTTTGTTTGTTGTTTCAATCGTTTTTTTTTTTTAATTCTTCCACGCATCATTGTTAGTGGAGAAACAACTCATCAAAGTTTCTATGTCTTTGTGAAAATGTGTACGTTTGTTTAAAGTTCTAGAAGTTTTAGTCGCTAGCGGTGCTTAGTTCCTTAGCGCAGCAAGGGCCAGATACCAAAGAGCTTGTGTTTTTGCTTATGTTACCCTTGGAAATAACGATTATCATCATCATCATCAACATCATCATCATCATCTCTCTCTCTCTCTCTCTCTCTCTCTCTCTCTCTCTCTCTCTCTCTCTCTCTCTCTCTCTCTCTCTGAATGTAAGTATGTGTGTATGTATCTTTGTGTGTGTGTATCTTTGTCAGTACAGTACAGTATACCGCACCAAAAGAGAAAACATCTGCCTATGTCTGTGTCTGTGGCTGCTGGTGGCTTCAGCTCTCAATATGATGCAGTTGTTGCCAGAAAAGAAGAGAAAACACGTCTTGTAGTCCTGGTTTCCACCCCGGAACACGTTGCAAAAACACAGGCATTTACAACAGTTGGAACCCTGTCATTTCAGGAAAACGCACTGACTGAAACAGACATAGTCTTTGTTCTTCCCCGCGTCCTTTTGCTTTTCCAACATCTACATGTATCGCCAGTTACTGATATTTTTGTGTGCTCTTGATAAACGGTTTACACGCGCATTGATTGAAACATACACATTTTTTTTTTTCTTTTGGTCCTTTTCGCATCCTTTTGCTTTTCCAGTACCTACATGTACTGCTAGTTATTAATTGTTGTATGCTCTTCATAGATGTTCATACATCTCACATTGCATGGTCGTGTGTGTGTGTTTAGACGACCAGACAGACACATTGGGGAAGGAGGGAGGGGAGAGGAGAGAGAATTGTGTAGGCAGCCCTGTTTACCAGTGGTGGACGGACGAAAAAAGGGGAAAGGGGGAGGGGGGGAGAGAGAGAATTGTGTAGGCAGCCCTGTTTATATTAGGCAAAAGGCAGTCAAACAAACTTAGCATACAGCAATTTTCAACCGAACCTCCTCGACAGACTTTAAACATCATGCAAGCTAATTTTCAAAACCTTATATCTGGAAGTTTGTTGCCTTTTTTGTCAACATTTGGCAACCGTTGACATAACGTGTAACATATACAGAACAGGAAAGAAAGACAATCCCAGACGGAAAAAAAAAACGCTGATGAACAGGGATAGAAAGAATTATCCGAACAAAATAAGCCACCATATAAAGAATTCAATTCTAAATCAAATTCATTCGAATGAATCTTTTCTTTTGTAAATCGTCTTTTGTTTGAAACGACGATCTGTACACAAGATGATGTGTAAGCGCTATAACTACGAGTATTGTATGGTTTGGTTTATGTGCCTAGATTGGTACCTAGTTTTAAACGTTAGATACATTTACATGCTGTGGCTCTACTATACATACATCTTCCTTCACAAAGGAATTGCGCGAGTGCTGACAATAAACAGATGACGGTCTGATCTCCAAAACATCAAAGAATGCTCAGGAAGGAGCGAAAGAAGTTCAGCGGTTGAACAATACTGCTCAGTGATGCCAAGAAAGCGGATCCTCCATCAACCCCACTGAAGTCCAGACATTAGTCTGCACTCTCAACAACACATGGGGACAATCACCCTCACCACTTTTCTTCAATGAAATATCACACACACACACACACACACACACACACACACACACACACACACACACACACTGCATGCGCTGTCACACACACATGCGCACACACAACACACACACACACACACACACACACACACACACACACACACACACACACACACACATGGGCTCATTCCCATGCACACACATAAACACACACACGTGCATACTCACCACGCACCATACAATGATAATAATGGCACAGCCAATGGCAGGTAGGTACCCGGTCTGTGATCAGCGAGTTGGGCTAATGGGTAGGTCAGACACAGCCACAAGACCCTCTTTTTAAACTTTCTCATCTGAAACAGTAAACAAGTGGGGTAGTTTTTGCTCCCATAAGGAAACCTAAAACAGAGTAACTTTTATTCAAGACTGGCACAGCCTTTTAAACTTGAATAAAGTCAGACAAATACAAAGACGAACAATCTAATAGTGGGTGGGATGGGCTGTGTCAGTCTTGAATAAAAGTTACTCTGTGTTAGGTTTCCTTAAGGGAGCAAAAACTACCCCCACTTGTTTACTGTTTATTGTTTACTGTTCCCTGCCTCATTTCATTTCCAATTTTTCATCTTAGTCATTAATCTGTTAATCCAGTTATATAAATCGTGCGCAGTGTGGTGTCGAAAACTGGTGGATGTGGTATAGCGTATGTGGACAAGTCCGCACGTAGTGACGCCTTGAAAATGAAAAGTCCCTCATGGATGATTTCCCGTCCCTTGCTCTCAAGTTCCGCCGGGCGACCTTTGGCATTCCCCTCCGAGTGCTGGTATAGACGGGTGATGTGTCGTGTTTCCCTGGAGTGCTGGTATAGACGGGTGATGTGTCGTGTTTCCCTGGAGTGCTGGTATAGACGGGTGATGTGTCGTATATCCCTGGAGTGCTGGTAGAGACGGGTGATGTGTCGTGTTTCCCTGGAGTGCTGGTATAGACGGGTGATGTGTCGTGTTTCCCTGGAGTGCTGGTAGAGACGGGTGATGTGTGTTTTTCTGGGAGTGCTGGTAGAGACGGGTGATGTGTCGTATTTCCCTGGAGTGCTGGTAGAGACGGATGGTATGTGTCGTATGTCCCTCGGAGTGCTGGTAGAGACGGATGGTATGTGTCGTATATGTCCCTCGGAGTGCTGGTAGAGACGGATGGTATGTGTGTCGTATGTCCCTCGGAGTGCTGGTAGAGACGGGTGATGTGTCGTATTTCCCTGGAGTGCTGCTGGTAGAGACGGATGGTATGTGTCGTGTTTCCCTCGGAGTGCTGGTATAGACGGATGGTATGTGTCGTATTTCCCTCGGAGTGCTGGTAGAGACGGATGGTATGTGTCGTATTTCCCTCGGAGTGCTGGTAGAGACGGATGGTATGTGTCGTATGTCCCTCGGAGTGCTGGTATAGACGGATGGTATGTGTCGTGTTTCCCTGGAGTGCTGGTAGAGACGGATGGTATGTGTCGTATGTCCCTCGGAGTGCTGGTATAGACGGATGGTATGTGTCGTATGTCCCTCGGAGTGCTGGTAGAGACGGATGGTATGTGTCGTGTTTCCCTGGAGTGCTGGTATAGACGGGTGATGTGTCGTGTTTCCCTGGAGTGCTGGTAGAGACGGGTGATGTGTCGTGTTTCCCTGGAGTGCTGGTAGAGACGGATGGTATGTGTCGTGTTTCCCTCGGAGTGCTGGTAGAGACGGATGGTATGTGTCGTGTTTCCCTCGGAGTGCTGGTAGAGACGGATGGTATGTGTCGTGTTTCCCTGGAGTGCTGCTGGTAGAGACGGATGGTATGTGTCGTATTTCCCTCGGAGTGCTGGTATAGACGGATGGTATGTGTCGTATGTCCTCGGAGTGCTGGTAGAGACGGATGGTATGTGTCGTATTTCCCTCGGAGTGCTGGTATAGACGGATGGTATGTGTCGTATGTCCCTCGGAGTGCTGGTATAGACGACGGGTAGGTGGATGGATGAAGTGGGTCGGGGAGCAAGAATTCCGGTTTATGGACATCTGCAAGTTGCACGTGGTCCATAACATTTAGCATTCCAACGAATGTGTAACGGGGGTTGGGGGTGAATGGGGGGGGGGGGGTTAAAAGTGTGTCATCTGCCATCTATGTAATGAGGGGAGGGGGGTGTCTTTGTTGTACCAGTATGCTGCAATCGCTCATTTGTTAATCTCTCTGCCTGATCAAAACTGCGCACGCGCAAAAAAAAGCCTACAAATATAAATAAATGAAAATTACCGTTACATTTTTCAGTGTGTATGTACACAACCTTTCATAGGATCAAAACAAAAGTATCCCCAAACAACCACAAAAAAAATGACACGGGTAACAAGAAAAAACGATGCCCATGCTGCGGTACACGAACGAAAAAAAAAAAACCCGAAAACCCGCCCTTAATACCAGTTTACAGCAAATAAAGGGAGAGAATTAGCATCTAGAGTAAGGGGAGAAAACCGTGTTCGATCGGCGAGCCCGATACTTTCCAAAAACACAGGCATCCATCATATCCTGTCAGTGCTTGCAGCAAAGCTTCCTTCATGCGGCAGATCAAGACCAGACCGAAACCCGAGTCTCATCACACAGCGGGGGAAATAAGATGCAGCCAGGGAGACAGTATGGGAACAGGAGATGGCAGATACGGCAGAGAGGAAGGTTACTGCGATATGAATTGTCATCATATTATACCGAGGAATCTGGACTAAGAGAGAGGAGAGAGAGAGAGAGAGAGAGAGAGAGAGAGAGAGAGAGGAGAGAGAGAGAGAGAGAGAGAGAGAGAGAGAGAGAGACTTTTTGACACTTTGATATTTTCATATCTAAGAGAGAGAGAGAGAGAGAGATGAGAGAGAGAGAGAGAGAGAGAGGAGAGAGAGAGAGAGAGAGAGAGAGAGAGAGAGAGAGAGAGAGAGAGAAGAGAGAGAGAGAGATCTCTCTCGGACAGAGACAGTGTGTTTACTCATTTTCGAACGACTTTTGAATTTTCACCTAGGTAGTCTGGCAACTCCAGAGATCTGCAAATCGAATGATTTGCTGACGAAATACAAACAGCCTCAAGGTGTTCAAAGAAGGCCTATGCCACTAGTTGTATCGCATCTTGCAGACATACAAACAGTAGGACAAACACGAAACCGAAAGAACATCGTGCTCCAAAAGACTTCGTTTTGCTGATTTTTTTTAACAGCCAACATTTCAGGGCCCTTTCAGAACTGTCACCCCATGCCAGAAAAAAGGGCTGTCTGGAAATGTGAAGCAGCAAACACTTTAGGAACTATCTATAAAGCATTCACAACAAACTATGACGTAGCATAACAGCTGAATTGTCGGTATAACCAGGCGCTTGTGGGTCCGATAACCATCCTGCTTAATTGTTCACCTCTAGATTCTAAATAAGGTTTTAAGAAGATTTGTTAAAGATATATATATATATATATATATATATATATATATATATATATATATATATAACCCACACCACAAACACATACAAAGATTATACGTACAGGTTCACACTTCACTAGATCTTCACCAGAGAACACAAGAAGCTGTTAGATAGTAAATTTGTGACAAGACCTTTTTTAAGTCGAAGACGTTACTCTTTAACTAATTTTGAAAGGACGCCGAAGGCAGAACAAAAAGATTAGAAGGCGGTATAGAAAGACAAAAAAAAATGAAAAAGAAATAAAGAAAGGCACATTCAAGGAAAGACACAAAAGAGAGGAGACCCCTACTACAGAAATTCTGGATGAAATGATGAGATTAACGACTCATTCATCGGAGGCCCATAAGGACAAGTTGCTCCCAGATGAAAGTTAGTATACAATCGGCAAAAAAATGTCCCCGGGGTACAATTACAATTCATACTGAAAGCACCCTCTTCTCTCCCCCCCCCCCCCCCCTCCCTGTCCCCGTCCTCCCTTCTCCTCCTCATCACGGGTTGTGACATTTAGTAGTTTAGTGCAATAGTCACGCCATGTGTGAAAAGTTTGTGACGAGCCAAGACCTCTACCTTTAAGAAATGGAAGCATCACATGCATGGTCATTGTTGTTGTTCTACGGACACCTCCACTGGGAGCAGACCGCAGGACCTCGCCACACTGGAACTGCTTCCAGTTTCCAAGATGTCCGAAACACTGACTTTGGATCTCTCCTTTTTTAAAAAAAAAAAATCCTATTCTTAAATCGATGAAGCGAAGATGTAACACGCACGCAGACAAATGAAAAGAAGGGACCGCAAAAAAAAAAAAAAAAAAAAAAAAAAAAATCCGGTAATTCGGTATTGGACTTTCCCCGAAACTTTGCAACACCGGCCGTCACGTCAGTGTGGAGAAGAATGTCAACGAGAGGGCGGAGGAGGAGGTGGAGCAGGAAGGAAAAAGGAGTCAAAAAGAAATGCAAAAGGAAGGATTCCCCCCGGTAATAAGGACTATTTTCCGCTGGTAGCAAAAAGTATTTTTCTTTGGGTTTTGTTCAAACGAGACAAAATAAGTAGGTTAGCGTTTATCCCACAGAAATTACGAATGATGATTACAAAGAAAGATAAATAATTTATAGATAAAAGAAGATAGATGAACTTGGGGGAGGGAGGGAGAGAGAGAGAGAGAGAGAGAGAGAGAGAGAGAGAGAGAGACGGGACAGAGAGAGAGAGGCGGACAGACGGACAGACACAAAGAGAGAGAGACCAGAGACAGACACACGAAGAGACAGACAGACAGAAGAGAGAGAAAGAGAGAAGATACTTTTCATATTAGAAGAGAACAGAACATACAGGTTTCCTTAGGCCTAGCCCTCGAGAAAGAGAAATGCAAGGATAAAGAAGAAACAAAAACCATGACTGAAAAGAAGAAAAAAAATTGTATACAATACCATATTTTACTCATTCATATCGCCAAGTCAAACGATGACAACATGTTACAGCGAAGAGTATAATCAAAACACATAACGAGTATCAAACAGCATTTTAAGGCAAATGAACACAAAATCTCTGTGCTACAAAAACATGCAGGCAGAGAAGCAGACAAACAGACAGAGAAAAGATTCAGGGCAACACTGATACAACTAGTGAGAGACCTCTCTCTCTCTCTCTCTCTCTCTCTCTCTCTCTCTCTCTCTCTCTCTCCTCTCTTGACATTTTCTATTCGAGGACAAAAAGTAAAAAGAAGGACAGAAATCAATACTTCTTTTGAAATTAACGAGCGACTAGTAGCAGAGAAATGGCTACAGAGAGGACAGATTAAGACAGTAACAGAGGATGAAATATAACAGATTAAGACAGTAACAGAGGATGAAATATGTTGACATCCCAGCTCATAAAAATGATCGTTTTAGAGCTTCTCATAAAGAC
>JADBJO010000101.1:1112500-1115000 GCA_016801955.1 Conus betulinus | reverse complement strand
GCAGTCACCATCTGCAGGGAACAAAGGACGGTCACAGCAGTCACCATATGCAGGGAACAAAGGACAGTCCACAGCAGTCACCATATGCAGGGAAAACAGCACAGTCCACAGCAGTCACCATCTGCAGGGAACAAAGGACAGTCCGCAGCAGTCACCATATGCAGGGAACAAAGCACAGTCCACAGCAGTCACCATCAGCAGGGAACAAAGGACAGTCCACAGCAGTCACCATCTGCAGGGAAAACAGCACAGTCCACAGCAGTCACCATCTGCAGGGAACAAAGGACAGTCCACAGCAGTCACATCTGCAGGGAACAAAGGACAGTCCACAGCAGTCACCATATGCAGAGAAAACAGTGCAGTCCACGGCAGTCACCATATGCAGGGAAAACAGTGCAGTCCACGGCAGTCACCATATGCAGAGAAAGCAGTGCAGTCCACAGCAGTCACCATATGCAGGGAACAAAGGACAGTCCACAGCAGTCACTATATGCAGAGAAAAAACAGTGCAGTTCACAGCAGTCACCATATGCAGGGGGAACAAAGTGCAGTCCACAGCAGTCACCATATGCAGAGAAAAAAGGCAGTCCACGGCAGTCACCATATGCAGAGAAAACAGTGCAGTCCACGGCAGTCACCATATGCAGGGAACAAAGGACAGTCCACAGCAGTCACCATATGCAGAGAAAACAGTGCAGTCCACGGCAGTCACCATATGCAGAGAAAACAGTGCAGTCCACGGCAGTCACCATATGCAGGGAACAAAGCATAGTCCACAACAGTCACCATATGCAGAGAAAACAGTGCAGTCCATGGCAGTCACCATATGCAGAGAAAACAGTGCAGTCCACGGCAGTCACCATATGCAGGGAACAAAGCACAGTCCGGGAATACGAGGCGGCAAAAACACCACAGGAACCACCTACGAAATATGCACAACTTACACCGTAACATAACTGCTAGGTTATCGATGTCTTTAAGCCATCTTTAACAAAGCCTTGCTGGGACCGCTAGTCATCCTGCCTGATTAGTCCACCCTAGATTCTGAAAAAAAAAAATTGAAAAGATAAAAAAAAAATTACAGAATCACAAAATACACATAAGGACCATTGTACAATGTTTACACTTTCACTAGGTATTGGCCAAATGGCACCGAAAAGTCAGAATGTAGCATGTTGTGGCAAGACCTGTGAAGACGTTACATTTCTCAGACATGAATTGACCGCCAAGGCAGACACTACTGGAAGGCAGTTATGAATTGACCGCCAAGGCAGACACTACTGGAAGGCAGTTATGAACTGACCGCCAAGGCAGACACTACTGGAAGGCAGTTATGAACTGACCGCCAAGGCAGACACTACTGGAAGGCAGTTATGAACTGACCGCCAAGGCAGACACTACTGGAAGGCAGTTATGAACTGACCGCCAAGGCAGACACTATTGGAAGGCAGTTATGAACTGACCGCCAAGGCAGACACTACTGGAAGGCAGTTATGAACTGACACGCCAAGGCAGACACTACTGGAAGGCAGTTATGAACTGACCGTAAAGGCAGACAGACACTACTGGAAGGCAGTTATGAACTGACCGTATTGGCAGACAATTATGAATTGGCCAGGCAGCAGAAGGGCAGCGCTTTAAGACGTCACTATTGGATTTCTCAGACTTATGAATTGACCACAGACAAGGCAGACACTACTGGAAGGCAGTTATTTGCAGTTATGAATTGACGCCAAGCAGACACTATTAGAAGGCAGTTATGAATTGACCGCCAGACACTATTGCCAAGGCAGACACTATTGGAAGCCAAGGCAGACACTATGAACTGAAGGCAGTTATGAACTGACCGCCAGGCAGGCAGACACTATTGGAAGGCAGTTTGAATTGAACCCGCCAAGGCAGACACTATTGGAAGGCAGTTTGGCATGAATTGACCGCCAAGGCAGACACAATTGGCGGGCAGTTATGAATTGACCGCCAAGGCAGACACAATATTTTGACCGCCAAGTTATTTGAATGAATGATCGCCAAGGCAGACACTATTGGTAGGTAGTTATGAACTGACCGCCAAGGCAGACACTATTGGAAGCCAAGGCAGACACTATTGGCAGGCAGTTATGAACTGACCGCCAAGGAACTGACAAGGCAGACACTATTGGAAGGCAGTTATGAACTGACCGCCAGGCAGACACTATTGGAAGGCAGTTATGAACTGGACCGCCAAGGCAGACACAATTGGAAGGCACTATGAACTGACCGCCAAGGCAGACACTATTGGAAGGCAGTTATGAACTGACCGCCAAGGCAGACACAATTGGAAGGCAGTTATGAACTGACCGCCAAGGCAGACACAGTTATGAACTGGCCAAGGCAGACACAATTGGAAGGCAGTTATGAACTGACCGCCAAGGCAGACACTATTGAAAGGCAGTTAGGCCGCCAGGCAGACACTATTGGAAGCCAAGCCAAGGCAGACACTATTGGAAGCCAAGGCAGACAC
>JADBJO010000101.1:1105000-1107500 GCA_016801955.1 Conus betulinus | reverse complement strand
CAGAGGCTGCACAGCTCTTTGGACTGGAAATTAGCCTGAAAAAGACAGACGTCCTGCATCAGCCTGCACCCCGACAGAGTTCCACTCTCCTCACATCACAGTTGTCCAGACAGAGCTGAACACAGTCCACCAGTTCAGCTATCTGGGGTGCACCATCTCTTCAGATGCCAAGCTTGATAAAGAAATTGACAACAGACTGGCCAAAGCAAACAGTGCATTCGGAAGACTCTACAAACGAGTGTGGAACAACCGGCATTTGAAGCAAAGCACCAAGATCAGCGTGTTTCGTGCAGTCATACTGACCACACTCCTGTACGGCTCAGAGCCGTGGGTCCTTTACCGTCACCACCTGCGATTCCTTGAACGCTTCCAGCAGCGCTGCCTCCGCACAATTTTCAACATCCACTGGAGTGACTTTACCACCAACGTCGAAGTCCTCGAAAGAGCGGAGGTCTCAAGTATAGAGGCTCTACTGCTGAAGTCCCAACTGCGCTGGGCAGGGCACGTCTCCAGGATGGAGGATCACCGCCTGCCAAAAATTGTCCTCTACGGAAAGTTGTCCACTGGCCATCATGATAGAGGAGCGCCTAAAAAGCGCTACAAAGACAATCTGAAGAAAAGCCTCAGTACCTGTCACATCGACCACCGCCAGTGGTCAGACCTCGCTGCCGATCGTGGCGCCTGGAGAAGCACCATTCACAAGGCTGCATCCTCGTTTGAAGCCTCCCGCAGAGAAAGTCTCCGAGAAAAGAGGCAAAGGAGGAAAACACGCCAGGCTGCAGCAGCTCAAGAACCACCGGACCCGACGCTGACCTGTGGCCGCTGTGGCAGATCAAGCCTGTCCGGCATAGGACTCATCAGCCATCAGCGCGCCTGCAACCGACGTGGACAACCCCTTCAATAATCTTCGTCTACGAAGCCAAGCAAGAAGAGCCAGGCTAAAAGCAAAGTTTGGTGAACGATGCGACAGCGCACATTGCCTAACATAAAAATCATAATAAGCTGGACAGTTCATCTCCTAATACCAGCTCCCCAGACATCAGCAGCTTTCATTCTTCAGGTATGAAATGAATGAGAATTGCAAAATCTGTGAATTCCTTGTGTTTTCTTGTCTCTGCATTGTTGACATGCTGGTCCCTATTACCATGTTATCTCAACTCTCGGATCGGCACATTTGTTGTCATGGTTTACACTGTGTCGAGTCTTACATTTTTAAAAAAATTCGTCAGAATTGTCATATTTGGATAGCGTTTCAGGATTCTGAGCAAAGATGTGACGTCAGCATTTTCTTGATTTAAATCGTGTGTCAGTTCTTTTTAGCCAAAACGTCTAACGCCGACATTGATATGATGCAGACTGTGTTAAGTTTTGTGTCCAGAGTCTGATGTCACCAATGTTAGGACTCAGTTCAAGGTGCTTTTCAGGCCTTGTATCAGAAAGTCTTCTGTCAGCATTGTTTGGACTCAGTTCAAGGATCTTTTCAGGCCTGGTGTTCAGAGAGGCTGTCAGCATTGTTAGGACTCAGTTCAAGGTGCTTTTCAGGCCTGGTGTTCAGGGAATCTGTCAGCATTGCTAGGACTCAGTTCAAGGTGCATTTCAGGCCTGGTGTTCAGGGAATCTGTCAGCATTGCTAGGACTCAGTTCAAGGTGCTTTTCAGGCCTCGTGTTCAGGGAATCTGTCAGCATTGTTAGGACTCAGTTCAAGGTGCTTTTCAGGCCTCCTGTTCAGAGAGTCTTCTGTCAGCATTGTTAGCACTCAGTTCCAGGTGCTTTTCAGGCCTCCTGTTTCAGGGAGGCTGTCAGCTCAAACTGTCATGGTTCAGACGGTGCTCTGAGTGCTGTTTCAAAAAAGGATTACGTCAGCATCATCATGATTCAGATTGAATGTCGAGTCTTACGGGAAAAAAAAAAAAAAAAAAGTTCGTACAACATCGCCGTCTCCCCCTCCCAGCCCTCCTCCTCCCTCCCCCCCCCCCCCCCCCCCCCTTCCCTCCTCCTCCACCCCCGCCACCCCCCCCCCCCCCCTCCCCCCAAAGCGGGAGAAATTACCTAAAGGCCCAAAAGCAAAATAAAGCGCAAAGTAACGTAACAGATGTTAAGCTCTTGTCTCCTGTCGTTATTATTACTGTTACCATTTTTTTCATGAAATCTTACTATTGTGTTTATCACCTAAAATCCTTACTGTTATGGTTATCCCGTGAAACCCTTGTTCTTAAGGTTATCCCATTAATTCCTTACTGTCACAGTTTCCCCATGATACGTTGACTGTCACGGTTATTTCATGATATCTTTACTATTATGGTTTTTACATGAACTCTTCACAGTCAGAGTTATCTCATGAATTCTGTACTATTACGAATTTGTCATTAAATTCTTTCTGTTGCAGGGATCTCATTAAATCTTTACTGTTACGGTTTTCCTATACAATCCTTGCTGTTGTCTCCTGAAATCGCGAATGTAATGGTTTTCTCACGATATACTTATTGTTATAATTTCCCAG
>JADBJO010000101.1:1092500-1097500 GCA_016801955.1 Conus betulinus | reverse complement strand
ACACACACATATATATATATATATATATATATATATATCATGAATAATATAAAAATGTCCTTAAAAAATCAAAAAGCGCTCGACCAACTACGGAGCAACATCTGTTAAAAATACTGTTTAAAAATGGAGCATAAAAAATCTTTTTTTAAAATTTTCATGCTCCATTTTTAAACAGTATTTTTAACATATGTATGTATATATATATATTTGTTAAAAATAGGATGATAAAAGGAAGTTTTAAAAACCAACAGATCTGTTTCGAGCCAGCGCTCTCGTCAGGATGGTTTTGGGGCGCCTACTGCCGGTGTTATATGGCCTGATGTCACTGTTTGCACGTGCGGATTGGCTGCACGTATTGTTTGGTTTTTTTGGGGTTGTTTACAGTTCAGGGTGCGTTTGCTGACAACGATTTCCATTTGTACCTGCAGTTGTTTACTATTTCTACTTTAGTATTTAGGGTTGCTAAGTATGGTTTGCATAGTATTAACCATTTTTCTGTGAAGGTTGCATCTTTTTGAAATGTTGTTGTATGGTGATGCCCTTTTTATGATTTTCCAGGATATGTTATAATTTATTTTTTTGTCTTTAAGTCTCCAAATATATTTTTGCTCAGTTCTGTTTGGTTTTTGTATTTTTCTTTGTTGAATGACTGTTTATGGTTTGCGTATCTGGTTTTGAAGTGATTTTCAGTGATCCCTATGTATGTTTCTTTTTTCATTTTCTGATGTCACAGTGGCTTGGTATACAATGTTGTTATAGAGGCATTTTGTTGCTTAAGGGACACTGTTCTTTTTTTAGCACAATTGCAGGATTTCTTTCTTCACCCTTCTTTGCTGTGTTGCTTTTCATTTTGTTGGATGAATCAATTATATTTTTAAGGTTAGGCATGCATGAATATGATAGTTTGATGGTGTTCTTGTTGAATATTTTGGACAATTTGTGTTCTTTTTGGGAAGGATGCTGTCAAAATTTTGAAAAATTCTTTTCCTACGTTTGTTTTTACTCGTCCATCATATGGAGGGTTGTACCATGTGATTTTCCTTTTCCTGCTTTTTTTTTTGTTTTTTGTTCATGTTGTTATCTGGGTTGTATTGTAGTTTTGTAGCTGTAACCACTTTTTTTTGCAATGCCTCTTGGTATTCTGCTGCTGCATTGTTGAATACTCTTTCATTATGTGACAGATTAGATAATCTCTTGTTTATGCCATTGGGTATGGTTTTAGTATAGATGGTGGGTGGTTGCTATTGATGTTTACATAAATGGGTGTGTCATTAGGTTTCTTGTATGGTTTATATATGTGGTTGTTGAGGTCAAGTGTTATGTCTAAGTAGTTCACTACCTTTTTGTTTGCTTCGATTTTGATTTTTAAGTTATGGTTTTGGAAAATTTTGCATAGTTCTTTTTTCTTGTTTTCAATGGTTCTTGGATTGTTGTTTAGCGCGGCGAGGCCGTCGTCTCTGTACAGTCCGACTTGTTTTTCCGAGTTGCTTTTGAATGTTGGATAGTATAAACAGTCCGACTAGTTCACATGTTTCGGCACCGTCATACGATCCCATGGTCACATCAAATGTTGAGTTTTTATTCGTTTTCTTGATCCATGTATCATTTCTGCTGTAGAGTAAAGTTTTCTTGGTGTGAAAAATGATTTCCATTTCTGACCCTGTTATGTCTGTGTGTTTATTAGCAAATTTCAGAGCTTTAGTGAGTAGCTCTTCGTCTATGGATGGGTAGAAGTCTACTATGTCGAATGTGATGAATACTGTGTTCTTCTGTTTTTTAAGGTTTTTGAACCATTGGATAACTTCATATGTGTTCTTCCAGAGGTTGTATTCAGTGTTTGATTTTATGTTTTTTTTATGGCTTTTTCTAAGATTTTCTTACTTATTTTTACCCAGTTCAGATTTAGATGGGTTTATTAGTCTACATGTTGGGTTGTTGTGGAAATTGGGTTTATGGTCTTTAAGGGTTATGACAGTTGTTTCCACCCTGTCACCTAGATCCATGTGGTGTACGAGTTCTTTTTCTTTTTTTCGGATGTGGTGGGAAGAGGGGGGGGGAGGCTAAACTGATTTATGCGGTGGGAGTACGATGAAGGAGCATGACCATGACTCCCCTACATCCCGTTTCCCGTGGGCAGGGTATTCAAACGGACGAAGGATCAGCACACAAGAGATTTTCGGGAACTGCCAACAAGTGGCCAGTCACTCATACGAACAACTGCCCTTCCTCGATGATGGCCAAAGCGGGCTGTGAATCAGGTCTGGAAGGGGAGGCTGAATGCACTGGCGTGAACAAACAAGTATACCCAGCACCCTCCTAACAAGTCAAAAAGCCCTGGAGATCTTGGGGGCTATTGATTGAGACTGCTTGTCAATCTGGGACAGGAAAAGAAAAAGGCAGACTGACATACCAGTGTAACAAGCGTATTGACACAGCCAAGGGAACGCATGTCTAACTAACCCTGCTTCAGCATGTCCACTGAAATGTCTGTCAACAGACATGGATTTGTTCAGAGTGATGACGGTCTGTATTTGTACATGCGCGTTCTCAAACCAACTCACACAGAGTAAATTCGTGCTCACTTTTTTTCGTTTTTTTTTCTGTTTTCTAAAACCACGTCACTATGGCACGTGTATATGTAGGTAAATATGATAGACTACATCGGGATACAAATGAGTGGTGATGATGATCATGATGATGATCATGATGATGATCATCATCATGAGTTGAAGAATTAGACGACCTACAAAAACAATAATGGGGAGGAAAATAATGATGATGCTGATAACGATAACAATAATGATAATAGCAGTCATGATAACAACAAGAAGTAAAAGAACAACAAGAACGACAATAATGATTTTCAGGAGGCGGATGATAACAGAAACAGTCATGACAACGATGATGTTTAAAACGGCGAAAAACACACTTAAAACGGCGAAGAACTGCTGGTTTTATGGAGAACCCACTTACAGCAACATCCCCATTCCCTCCACACCCATTTCTCCCAAGTTATGGGTTCATATGCGTGCTAGTTGCTCCCCCCCCCCCCTCCCCCGCGCCCGATCATCGCCAACCTTCCCCTTCCCCCTCCAATTCTACGCCCTCAGTCCACCCGCCCCGCATTTTCTATTCTCCGGTTGTCATTTTGTTTGGCCATCGCTGGACTGTTGTGCCTAAGGCACACTTATGTATATCGATCATCACCATCCCCCCTCTTGCACTCTGCCTCTTCCCCTAATCACCCTCCTCGCTCTCCCTCCTCCCTCTCACCGATACCCTCCTTCTCCCTCACCATTGTGGTGGTGATCGGCGCTGTCGCCCTTCAATCGGGGCTTTACGCCGCGTATCGTGAACAGCCCGTCTCTCCAGTCTCTACCCGCCACCCCTTCATCCCTCACCTCCCATCAAGGGCTGATCAGTCCCTGTGCATGGTGTTCTACCCCCGCCACCCCTTCATCCCTCACCCCCCATCAAGGGCTGATCAGTCCCTGTGCATGTGTTCTACCCCGCCACCCCTTCATCCCTCACCCCCCATCAAGGGCTGATCAGTCCCTGTGCATGGTGTTCTACCCCGCCACCCCTTCATCCCTCACCCCCCATCAAGGGCTGATCAGTCCCTGTGCATGGTGTTCTACCCCGCCACCCCTTCATCCCTCACCCCCCATCAAGGGCTGATCAGTCCCTGTGCATGGTGTTCTACCCCCGCCACCCCCCTTCATCCTCACCCCCCATCAAGGGCTGATCAGTCCCTGTGCATGGGTGTTTCTGGCTCTCCTATGCGCAAGGTAAGCGCAGACGTGGGGTGGGGGATGCTAAACATCCCAGAATTTCAGCTTTACACGGAAACGCCGCAGCTGAGAGAAGGGAACCCCTGCGTTCTTCTTCCCTGTACTGCGGGCTGCAGAGGTTTGGCTGAACTGCTGGTATCACTGCTTGCGAAACCAGGGAGTTTCATAGAAGCATGGCGGCTGAGTGGCGGGGATGGCTAATCGTTCCTCCTTTCAGACTAACGCGCGATGGACGTGCAATTCTTCCACTCTTCTGCACACAGCAAACCGCTTTTCCCACCCATACTGTGCATGCCAAGTCATTCAGTTTTTTTGAATGCATGTGTATAACCGTGTTTATAATTATGTGCGTGCGAGCGCGCGCGCGCATGTGTGTGTGTGTGTGTGTGTGTGTGTGTGTGTGTGTGTGTGTGTGTGTGTGTGTGTGTCTGTCTGTCTGTCTGTCTGTCTGTGTGCGTGTGCACGCATGCGCGCGTGTGTGTGAGTGTTTGTGCATGTGTGCGTGTGTGTTCGCACGCGTGCGCGTGTGTTTGTGTGTGTGTTCATGTATATGTATGTGGTGTGTGTGCACGTGTGTGTGCACGTGTGTGTCTGTGAATGTGTGTGTTTATGTGTATGTACGTGGTGTGTGTGGGCGCGGGGGGGGGGGGATGCGGGCGGGTGTGTGTTTGTGTGTGTGTGTGGCGTGCGTGCATGTGTGTGCGCGCGCACATGTGTGTGTGTGCTCGCCCATGCTTTTGCGTGTGTATGTGTGTGTGTGTGTGTTCTGTGTGTGTGAATGATGTGTGTGTTTGTGCGTGTGTGTGTGTGTGAGAGAGAGAGAGAGAGAGAGAGAGAGAGAGAGAGAGAGATCAAGGGGTTTTTTTTAATCTAGAGACCTATACATCATGTTGGTAATAGTGCATGTACTTTCAACTACAGGTAAACGCACTCTGGATAGGTTAACTTGAAACACAAAACAAACTGATGTTTTTCTTTTTCCTTGATGAAAGACACACAATGGATGTGGTGAAGGCGTGATGGCATAGCTGGAAGACACAGAAAACCCAGTTCTACAGCATGACTGTAAACCATCCCAAATCTCACAGAAAAACCCAGTTCTGCAGCAGGACTGTAAACCATCCCAAATCTCACAGAAAACCCAGTTCTGCAGCATGGTTGTAAACCATCCCAAATCTCACAGAAAACCCAGTTCTGCAGCATGGTTGT
>JADBJO010000101.1:1080000-1085000 GCA_016801955.1 Conus betulinus | reverse complement strand
TCCTTTCTCCTCTTGTTTGCTGAGTCTCAGCATAACAAAGACAAACAAACACAACAAAACAAAAACATACAAGCGGTGATGAGACTTTGAACATCAACTTTCCAGTCGTCACAAAACATCGAAAACAATTGCGAAATGTGCGTTGTGTCGAAATTGCAATGCGCGCAACTGTCGGATTCGTGGCATACTAACGTTTCTCTCTTCACAAATCTTAAAGACAGATAATTAGACAAACAGACAGACAGACAGACAGACAAATAGATATCTAGACAGACAGACAGACGGATTTACGGACGGATGGACAGACAGACAGAAGGAAGGAGGGGCGGACGGACGGACGGGCAGACAGATAGATAGATAAATGCACAGATAGATAGAAAGACAGAGTCTATGCAGACAAAAGAAAAACAGACGAAGTTCTGTACCTGATGTGTTTCTTCCTCCAATCGTCCAGCGTGAACTTGGCCCGCTTCCTCAAGGTCATGCCCTCTTTCTGGGGCGGTGCCAAAGCGAGGCAGGGCGTCCGCCATGGAGGTCAACTCTGTGCTGAGCGTGTCGGCATCACTGGCGGACAGCTGGGAGATGGAGACCCGCCCATCCCGCCTTCCTCCATCAGCACTTTGTCCGTTTCCGAACTTGGCACCTGGTGGAGTGGTCAAGTCATACTGGTCACAGTCCAGCCAACGGCAGAGATCACTTTGGCGCAAGGGTGGGTGGTCAGTTCTATCAGATGAATTTAACATCGTGATTCTGGTCCCTATGAATTCGAATCAAGAAACACGATGATGGAAGTAAACTCTGTGGATGGTCAGGCATTTATCTTGACTTGTTTCAGAGGCACACGTATCCGATAGACATCAATATATATTAATAACGTCTTTGTGCATCATTCGAATGGTATTGTTTGCAAAAGTATATGAAGCGGAACAACAATTGTAAAAAAATATATATATACGTACAGGGACATGTATTCCACCACATCCGTCATGAAACTGCTTATCAGTACGCTTTATTCAAAATCTGTTTTCAACCAAATCGTGTCAGATCAGCCGGATAAACCAAAACCAGAGCAAACGCACGCATACAAAAAATAATGAAAAATAGTCTATGTAATAGTTCCAGTCATAAAACTATGAGCGCTAATGGAAGTTATTATGTTAACATATGTTTGTAGCAAGCGCATGACAGCTTAAAGGCTGAAAAATGCGACAATACAATAAAAGTAACATTGAACAAGTTTAGCACGTGCAATACATCACACCAAATAGCCCTGTCCTGTCCCTTTGTTTGCTTGGTTAAGGACAAGGTTAATGAGAAAATAAAGCTGTTTTTAGAACTCTTCTGAATTTCAATTTCCGTTATAATAAAGCACACTAGTCTAAACTTAGCATACGCACTTAGGCTCTCTGATCTTTTCTACATTTAGTGCATACAGCCCCTGGTTTTGCAAATGTAAAACAGCAATTTGAAAACAAGAGAGAGAGACAAAGAGAGAGAGAGAGAGAGAGAGAGAGAGAGACAGAGACAGAGACAGACAGAGAGAGACAGACAGAGGGTGCAAATGTAAAACAGCAATTTGAAAGCAAGAGAGAGAGAGACAAAGAGAGAGAGACAGAGAGAGAGAGAGAGACCAAGAGAGAGAGAGAGAGAGAGACAGAGACAGAGAGAAGACAGAGAGAGAGAGAGAGAGAGAGAGAGAGCAGAGAGAGAAAAGGACGGACAGAGAGACAGACAGAAAGGCAGACAGACAGATAGAAAGATACATAAACAAATATTGTTTCCATAACAGCATTGGTAACGAGGGCGAGACGGACAGGAACTGCACTCTTCACAGCCTCTGTCCTCTGTCCTGCGCCACAGCGTAGAGGTGTCTTCACCCGTCCCCCTCCCTCCCGTTGTCCATCCAGGAGTCCTTCATACTGCCCCAGTGATGTCCACCTCCAACTGCACGCTGTAAGGACAGGGAGTCGTGGTGAGCTACATGCCCGCCCGTACCAGACCCAGCTCACGGCGCCTAACAAGTGCGTGGGGAGAATCCCTTTCGTCAGAGTGTGTGCTGACTTGTTACTAACATGATTCGTTTGTCTGATCTTTTATGCCGTAAGATGTGAAGACTCCGTGCTCGAATGCATGCGTTTTGGACTGAAGACCCCGTTGTCAGTATTCCATTTTCGCATCCAGTGAGACGTGTGTGTATCATCGATGACCTGTAGAGTCTTACCGTCACTGGGAAGCTGATAGGCTGGTTTTCTAGATGACGCCGATTCTTGTCAAGGTCAAGGCCGCACCAGCCTCGTCTTCACCTTCTTTGTTTATCCGCCGTCCTTGTTCGGACGAGAACCACGTGTTTGAACAGGTCCATTGCTTCTGGTGTCCGGCCATGCAACGTGGCGCTGACCACAATGTCGTCTGCAACTATAGAAGAAAATCTGGCTTTTTCTCAGAGTGATTTCTTTTTCCCCTTTATTCTTGATGCTTTTCTCATGTCTGGTAGTAATCATTCAATTCTGCTTCATGAATCACAATATTCAAGTCAGTTCAGTTAATGTTGTTTATAGCCCAGCCGACCGCAAAGGGTCCTGTCCAGACAGACATCTCGTCAAAGGCAATCCACCATATAGTTGTCAGAAAAAAAATTACTGAATCAGATTTCTTTTAATGAAGGAAAATATCTTTGAAGTCTTTCTTCCGCACAGTCTTAGATCAAATGAAAAATGTTCATGATCACGAACGAAAGAAGATGATATCGCGTGGAACAATTTGCAGGATATCATGTTGTCTGCTGGAAATTGTTTCCTTCTGACGTGTATATGTCTGACATTAAGTCCCAGCTCTCTACCAGATCTCTCCCCCCCCCCTCTCTCTCTCTCTCTCTCTCTCTCTCTCTCTCTCTCTCTCCTCTCTCTCTCTCTCTCTCTCTCCTCTCTCTCTCTCTCTCTCTGTATGAATGAATGCATGTATATGTACATATTATATATATATATATATTTATATGTATGTGTGTGCGTGTGTGCGTGTGTGTGTGTGTGTGTGTGTGTGTGTGTGTGTGCGTGTGTGTGTGTGTGTGCGTGCGTGCGTGTGTGCAAACAAGTGCCACTGCGTGAGTTTGAATCAGTGCGTGCGTGATGTTTGAACGTTCAACATGAATGGCTGGAGTTCAATACTATAAAGGTCGCCATTGCTGCCAGTGAAGAATTTTCATACTGTGCGTGCGTCCTATATTTCATTTCCATTCGTCTTTCTCTCACAACACCCTACCTTTTTGCTTTTCGTTCCCCATATTATTATAATAACGGAAGAATTGTTAACCTGCATTTGTATCTCCCGTGCACTTATTTTATACTTGCGTGCGTAGCGTAGCGTGATAGATAGTAGATAGATAGCGTGCGTGATAGATATATAGGGTAGAAATAAAAACAAGATGGGGGGAGGGACGTTGTGTGCCTTTCTTTGAACTTAACGTCCCTGAGTTGATTTGTCAATTTTTCGGATGTTACGAACTTTCATCATGAATGACTGGAGCACACAACTATAGAAGGAGAACAGGTAAGGCCACGAGCAGCAAAATGAGACTTAAAACGATATTCCTTTCTCTCAACAACCCCTACCTTTTTTCTTTTCGTTCCCCATATATTATAGGGGACGGAAAAATTGTTAACCTGCATTGTGTATCTCCCACCACTTATTTTATACTTATTAAGACAGATAGATAGATAGATAGATAGATAGATAGGAAAGATATTATAGGGTAGATATAAAGAGAGATGGGGAGAGGGACGAGGTGCCTTTCTTTAATACGTCCTTTGATTTGTCAATTTTTTTTCGGCCTTACGACCTTCATCAGAGATCTGGAGACACAAAAAAGAAGGAGAACAGGTAAGGCCCGAGCAGCAAAATGAGACTTAACAAAGACATTCCTTCTAAAATGAGAGAGGGATAGGGGGCGGAGAAAGGAGAAGAAAGAAAGTGTGTGATATGGAGGGAGAAAAAGAAAAAGACAGAGATAGGAGAGAGAAACATGAGAGAGGGGAAGAGAGGTGAGAGAGAGAGAGTGAGACGAGAGAGAGAGAGAGAGAGAGAGAGAGAGAGTGAAAGTGAGACAGAGAAAGAGAGATAAAGAGGGAGAGAGAAAGGAAAGAGAAGGGGCGGAACAGAGAGAGTTAGAAAGAGAAAGGGTCAGAGAGAAAGAGACAGAGGGATTAAAGAGAGAAAGGGCGAGAGAGAGAGAGATAGAGGGAAGAAGAGAGAAAAAGATAGAGAGAGAGAGAGACAGAGAGAGAGAGAGAGAGAGAGAGAGAGAGACAGACAGACAGAGAGAGAGAATGAAAGACTTTTTGAGGGAGGGAGGGGGGAGGAGAGAAAAGGGAAAAAGGAATGGGGAGGGCCTAAAAGCGAGATGTAGAGTAGAACATCATCAATATCCTCTATAAAAGTGTAAGATTTCCCTAGCATATAATAATCGACAGCTCTAGAGAGACGAAGAGAGAGAGAGAGAGAGAGAGAGAGAGAGAGAGAGAGAGAGAGAGAGAGAGACAGAGACAGAGAGAGACAGAGAGAGAGAGAGAGAGAGAGAGAGAGAGCACGAGAGCACGAGGGAGGAAGTGCACGATGATTCACCCTAAAAGACATGGAATAGTGTAACACTCACCTCTGTCAGCAGTTTAAGAACACCTTGAAACACAATTTAAAACAGTAAAAGCTGGATGTAGAGGGCGAGGGCAGCAAATGGTCACAAGTCTGTCTGAGCTGCAAGCTGTTCACAAGAGAACTGAGTTCAGTTCTCACATGAAAACGAGGCAAAAAAAACAATAGGAGTTGAGGAAGGGGAAGGGGAGGGCGGGAACCGAAAAAAAGCGGACGTGCATGCATGCATCCATTTTCATACCTCTGTGGGTGTGTGTCTGTGTGTGTGTGCGTGTGTGCGTGTGCATGTGAGGTTGTGTGTTTTGTGCGCGTGTGCGTCTGTGCATGCGCTTGTGTGTGTGTGTGTGTGTGTGTGT
>JADBJO010000101.1:1060000-1072500 GCA_016801955.1 Conus betulinus | reverse complement strand
TTAGGAAGGCAAATCTAGCTGAAATATCCTGCTGACAAACTATGCCAGACTTCTCGCTGCTCCTTTCAACTTTTGTCTTCCCTGTAATCTCCTAATCTCCTGTGGTTGTGATGCACAGCATACTATTGACTACAAAACTCGTATCTGATACATTGCTAATTAACAGACACATATCTCCTCTCTCTCTCTCTCTCTCTCTCTCTCTCTCTCTCTCTCTCTCTCTCTCTCTGTGTGTGTGTGCTCTCAATGTGGGGATGTAGCAGTGCTGGTTTCCCCTAATTTGCATTCTTGCTTTGTTTGAAAGCGTTTAGACCATTTGGGGATTTCACAATTTGGAGGTGCGTTAATTCTAATATATTACCCTCTCTCTGTCTGTCTCTCTCTGCTTTGATCAAAAACATTTATAAACATTTGGGGATTTCACAATGTGGAGGAACGTTGATTCTAATAAGTACCATTGCTTCCTACCTCCCTCCCTCCTCCCCCTCCCTCCCTTCCCCTCTCCTCTCCTCTCTCTCTCTCTCTCTCTCTCTCTCTCTCTCTCTCTCTCTCTCTCTCTCTCTCTCTCTCTCTCTCTCTCATGTGAGACGAATCCGTTTACAGTTTGTAATGTAGAGCTTTTCTTTCAAATGCAGTTACTCCCTCCTTCCCTCCCTCACTCTCTCTCTCTCTCTCTCTCTCTCTCTCTCTCTCTCTCTCGTGTGAAACATATCCCTGACCATGTTTCAGGGTAAATGTGACTCCTTATTTCTTGTGAAATTTTTGGTTATGTTTACAAGGCTAAGACTTAGTCTAAATGCGTTGCCATAAAATTGGGCTTGGCTAAGGGTACTCTCTGCAGTGTAGAAAGAAAAGAAATAAACGCATGTTGATTTGGATTCTGGTGCCTCTGTTCAGGGTAACTTCGATATGATCACCTCTATGCTCACCATCTACCTCACTATCTGAGCCACTCTTTCTCAGCATCCCAAAACACACGTGAGCACAGACACTTGTTGTATGATACTTGGTATCAAATAGTGCTGTTTCATCAAACTGATGCTGCACAGGACAGTTCCCTTCACTCCTAATGTTATTGGTCCCTATTCCTTGTGATTTTACCTGCCTTTGAATGAGATCAGAGTGCACTGAGGACAGAAAGGTGCGGGATTTCCAGGATTTCCTCATCAAACAAAGTGTAAATATTTCACTTTCAGTCTTATTAAAGAGCTGCAATTCGTTTTGTAAAATTCGTCCTCTGACATTAGAATCTGTCTGTATAAACAGGTCCAGGTTTTGCAGCTGTGATAAATGTTTCAGAGTATGAACCTAATTGTCATGTGCATGGGGGTACCGTACAATATATCAAAGATTACAAGGGTAAGAGAGACTGGGTGTGGAGAGAAAACTAAAATGTGAAGGAGAGGCGTCAATGTACCTGAGCAATATATGATATAGAGTACGACACCAAGACTGACTTAACAGGGACAATGCACCTCCCGGTGACAGCAGGGCGGTGATTCTGCTGTGACGACTTGCCTCCACAAGTTGCCGGGGTACAGTGGACAGCCTGGCAGATTCCGGGATGAGAGTCGTGGATTCCATTCCGATTACAGCCATTTCTTTCTGGATTTTTAAACCTCAACCGGCTCCTACCAAGTGTTGACTTTGGTAGTGGTTTAACCTGGAAGACTTGAACTACACAGTCGACTTTCATCCACTCAATGAATGTGTCTTTGGAAGTGTGTTGCTCGAGTTTTTTTCTGACAAACTACACAGGTGTCTGTATCTCATGGGTGTGATTAATGCTGGAATACGTTAGAAAAGCGAGTATACAGTACAGCTTTGTCATACAGTTTGAAATCTGAATGAAATGCTACAACATCATCTTCATCACCGTCATCTCTCGTCGATCAGCATGAAGAAAATCTCCAATGCTTTGGCCTACCATGCCCTGCTCTCATGCTGACCTTAGTTTTTTCGATTTCCTCTCCACATCTGCGTCCTTGGTGAGTTCGTGTCGAATTCACTGGCGAAGTCAGGGGAACTGGCCGGACAGGGGGGGGCTCACTCATACAGGCTCTGCGGCTAAGAAATGATTGTGGCAGAAAAGAGGCTTAGAGGTTGGTATCCTGTTTTTGGATCAGAACGGCAAAACTGAACTCTGTTAAAATACCTTGGCTGTAGCGCCATGCCTCCTCTAGTGGATTGTCTTCTCATTGCTTGACATTGACTGCTCCCTCTGGATTGGCGGTGCTGTGGACGATAGAAACGCAGCACAAAGAGAGACAGACAGACAGACAGACAGACAGACAGAGGGAGAAAGGATTTAGCAAAAGGTCGTTTGATTAAATAGAAATGATACTAAGGAAAAAACAATACCAGAACTCCAGTTAATGAATGGCATGGTAATGTTGCACTGATCAGTCTCTCTGATCAAAAATTGATAGCAAACAGGATAAAAGACTATTTCTAGTTTTACAGTTTCGCAAGTATGACTACAATAATGAGAGGACTGATGAGCTTTGGAAATATTGCTGTCTTAAGATGTTCACAAAAACTGAAACAGCACGATTTTCAGAGTTTGTAGAATGAATAGACTTGAAATGGGTCTGTTGTGTTTCAGGTAAAATGTCAAAGTTCCCAAAGCCTAATGGATGTAGGAGTAACGGGGTGTTAGCGGTGTCTAAGACACGGCTTTAGCGAAAACAAGAGCCCATACCTCTCCTGCTACCTCAACCTTTCATGGACTTAATCAGGTGCCCATTCACTGCTAACTGGACAAGGGCTTGAAAGTGTGAACGTGAACACGAGTGATTTGACCCTGTCAAACGTCAGCTCTTGCCATTTGATCATTGGGCCTTGATTTTCAGAGTAAGATTCCAAAAAAAACTTTCTTCAAAAGGGGACTCATTACTGTCGTTGGCAAGACACCGGACGGAGAGAAGTTATTCGTACTGCAGTATGACGTAAGGGGGCAGATATTCCAGACATTCAGTGATGAACAAAACAGAAAGACGGTCCTGTTACCCGCTTTGGTTGGCGATTGATTGATAAACAGTGCGGACAATGTCGGTTGATTGACTGTAGGAAGAGGAGAGTGAAAAGAGGACATACGTAAAATACGCACACACGTATACATGTACCCATCACTTCACCCCCATCCCCACCCCCACCCTCTCCATTTTTGCCTCTCCTTGTAAAGCCGGACCAGATGAAGCTGGATCAATGCAGGAACTAGACTTTACGCTTTCTGATCAACAGCATTTCGAGCATGTCCCACCATTGCCACAAGTCCATGTGTTGTGGTTCAGCCATTGGTTGTGGGAGTGTTGTTGTGTGGCATTGTGTTGTAGGATTTACGGCACGGTACTGGACTCTACAAGATAAAAGTGACAGAAATACAGTGTGTACAGTGTGTGAGAGAGAGTGAGAGAGAGAGAGAGAGAGAGAGAGAGAGAGAGAGATGTGTGTGTATGTTGGGCGAGACACACAAACAGACAGACAGACAGAGAGGGAGTGAAAGTGTTGGATGCAGGACCCAGAAAAGATTCCAACAAACATAGGTCATTTTATCGAAGCATACGTACAATGGAGCCTGACACACTGTCGTCAGCGTTCTGTTCTCTCCTCCCAAAGGAAATGTACCACTCAGTTTCATGAAATGATATCGAGCCCCCACCTGTCTCCAAACACAGCAGGCAGACGGGAGATGACAATGACCAGAAGAACCTGATGCGATCGGGGACTCTTCAGAATGAAGGTATACTAAGAGACCTTTCGTAGACACTAATGCGGGATGACACCTGACTTTTCCTTGATGTAATTCCGTATGCTCTTCACAATTAGAACCTATGAGGGCTCCGGAGCTGTTCTGCCTCTGTTCTTAAAGAGCAGATGAGCCAGTGTTTGTCCTTTATGAGCCAGTGTTTGTCCTTTAACACAGATCGCCAGTGCACCGTCGGGGTATTTTATTTCTGAACACATAGACGTGGAAGTACTAAAACTTCCCAAGCTAATTGCCAACTCTGTCTTTCCATCTCTCTCTCTCTCTCTCTCTCTCTCTCTCTCTCTCTCTCTCTCTCTCTCTCTCTCAATCTCTCTCTCTCTCTCTCTCTCTCTCTCTCTCTCTCTCTCTCTCTCTCTCTCTCTCTCTGTCCGTCCTTCCCTCCCTCTCTTCCTCCCCCCATGCATCGCAGTTACTTCATGTTAATTATCCTTTCAAACTTTGAGATGATCTTGTATAATTTGCAGCAAATCCCTTCAAAATTGGGAGGAGCTAATGGTCATCATTGCACACACACACACACACACACACACACACACACACACACACACACACACACACACACCAGCACCAGCTTTTCTCTGGGACCATTTGCGTTGGATGAAACACGGCGGCATTATTTGGGAAGCATTGAGTCACGCACTAACTCCACGGAGTAAACGAAATGGAAAACGCGTGTCCACGGAAACTGCAAGCAGCAGAACATGGTGTTGCCGCCTCCCCGTGATTGTGATGAATAACGAGAACAGGCGGACGAACTGGGCAGAGAACGGAACGATAATAGGAGAGTACGAATCGCCCACAAATCTAACACTAATCTAGGGGGTTACCGTTTGTTGTGCATAGAGAGAGAAAAAAATGTTGGCGCGGTACATACTATTCTTTAATCCTGTCTGACATCTAAAGGCCATCTCTTTGAAGCCAACTCTTATATTATAATGCATAATCTCCCGTGTATTGACCAATGATAGCAAATTTAAACACACAGAATAGTTTGCTATTCCTACGTAGATAAGAATTCTCTTATGACCATAAATGGCAGAAAGACGCCAAATGACACTGATCAGCATGACCATTTAAAAATGTCTTTCCGAAGTTTCCATTATCTTTATTTGATGGCCTAATTTATAGCCTGAATACTTGTTCATGCATGCAACCTTTCATGCATGCAACTCTCTCTCTCTCTCTCTCTCTCTCTCTCTCTCTCTCTCTCTCTTCTCTCTCTCTCTTCTCTCTCACAACACACGCGCGCGCACACACACACACACACACACACACACACACACACACACACACACACACACACACACACACACACACACACACACACACACACAAGGTGCACATTATCAGATTGCAGATCGAGCCAAATTCCTTCCCAAGAGAAGCTCATTTCGCCAACAGCGGGGTTGCTTGGCATCAAATATTGCCGTTTCCGTCAAAGTGATGCTCCACAGGGACCGATCTCCACAACACAATCTGATTGGTTCCTATACCCTGTGACGTCACCTGCCTTTGAATCCGATCAAAAAGACAGAAGAGAGAGAAACGTACAGGATTTCCTCCATCAAAGAAGTCTAGATATTGAATGTCTTATCAGTCAGTCCTTTCCCTCTGAGCATGGATACAGAATAAGGCTCAAACCAGATCATCCACACAATTCAGTCTTCAGTTAGTCAAACTTCATTCCCGATCTTCCTGGTCCTATTCCTTTGTGGCTGGGATATGCACCGCTTGGGTCGTGTTGCTACTGTGGCAACAATGGATTGTTCGCTGTTGGTTATTGTATTCAGGTAACGCTTTCGTCACGACACATTTGTTTTTCTCTCTGATATTCTAACATTAGTTTAACTTTCGTGTCATTAACTGATCTACGTTTTGTAGACAATTATTGTTGTTTGTTTTGTTTTTTTTTCAGTACAGAAATTTTGTTGTTCTTGTTGTTATTTGTAATGACAATTCTAAACGAACTAGGCTGTAATGCACGCTCGCACTAAAGTACACCAACATCCGCCCACTCATTTACCTTGCGCGCACACACACACACACACACACACACACACACACACACACACACACACACACACACACACACACACACACACACACACACACACACACACACACACACACACACACACACACACACTCACACTCTCTTTCTTCTCTCTCTCTCTCTCTATCACACACACACACACACACACACACACACACACACACACACACACACACACACACACACACACACACACACAGCACACGTGCGCGCGCGCACACACACACATACACACACACACATACATACACACACACACACAAACACACACACGCGCACACACACACACACACACACACACACACACACACACACACACACACACACACACACGCACACACACACACACACGCACACACACACACACACACACACACACACACACACACACACACACACACACACACACACACACACATGAGGTGCACACATTGTTTGATTTGCGGGTCTAACCAAATTTCTTCCCAGGAGAAGCTTACACGCACTCACGCACGCACACACACACACACACACACACACACACATACACATATACACATATATACACATATACACACACACATATATACATGCACACACGCACGTGCGCACACATGCACGCACACACGCACGCACGCACGCACGCACGCACATGAGGAGGTGCATATACTGTATTTGCAGATGCAGCCAAATGTCTTCCCAAGAGAAGCTCATTTCGCTAATAGCGGGGTTGCTTGGCTTCCAAAATTGCCGTTTCCGTCAAACTGATGCTCCACAGGTCCGTTGTCTACACCACAATGTGATTGGTCCCTTTACCCTGTGACGTCATGCGCCTTTGAATGCGATCAAAGTCCACTGAAAACAAAAAAACGTGCAGGATTCTTTCCATCAAGAAGTTTTCAATGTTTTATCAGTCAGTCCTTCTCCACTGTGCATGGATACAGAACAAGGCTCATGCCAAGATCAACCAGACGATTTGGTTTTCAGCCAGCCAAACTTCTTTCTAGACCATCCTGACCCCATCTCGTTACTGCCAGGTTAGTGCCGCCTGGGGCCCGTTGCTAGTGTGTTACAATGGATTGTGCGCTACTGGCCGGCTATGCTATAGCATAATGGTCTCGTCACGATACTTTTTTTTTCTCTATGAAATCCCGGCTGTCCTTTTCAAAGGAGAACACGTCACAGCCCAGTGACGTTAGTCATTTGTTTCTTCTTCGTGATCTGTCGGTAGATATTTTCGAGGCTCTTGACAGAGATTTTTCATTTACACAATTGGTCAATGTAAACATGTCTCTGACCATGACTTCCTGTACAGACCCATCTTAAGGGGACATAGGACAGTGTGGTAAAAAGTGCACCTTCTTACAGGGGACATAGGACAGTGTGGTAACAGTGCACCATCTTGGTAACAGGGACATAGCACAGGTGGGTAACACTGCACCATCTTACAGGGACATAGGACAGTGTGGTAACAGTACCATCTTACAGGGACATAGTGTGGTACACTGCACCATCTACAGGGGACATAGGACAATACGGTACAGTGTGGTAACTTACACTGCACCATCTTACAGGGACATAGGACAAGGACAGTGTGGTAACACTGCACCATCTTGTGGGTAACAGTGCACCATCAGCATAACAGTGCAGGGGACATAGACAGTGTGGTAACACATCTAGGACAGTGTGTGGTAACAGTGCACCATCTTACAGGGGACACAGGACAGTGTGGTAACAGTGCACCATCTTACAGGGGACAGAGGACAGTGTGGTAACAGAGCACCGTCTTACAGGGACACAGGACAGTGTGGTAACAGTGCACCATCTTACAGGGGACGTAGGACAGTGTGGTAACAGTGCACCATCTTACAGGGACATAGGACAGTGTGGTAACAGTGCACCATCTTACAGGGACACAGGACAGTGTGGTAACAGTGCACCATCTTACAGGGACGTAGGACAGTGTGGTAACAGTGCACCATCTTACAGGGGACATAGGACAGTGTGGTAACAGTGCACCATCTTACAGGGACGTAGGACAGTGTGGTAACAGTGCACCATCTTACAGGGGACAGAGGACAGTGTGGTAACAGAGCACCGTCTTACAGGGGACATAAGACAGTGTGGTAACACTGCACCATCTTACAGGGGACATAGGACAGTGTGGTAACAGTGCACCATCTTACAGGGGACATAGGACAGTGTGGTAACAGTGCACCATCTTACAGGGACACAGGACAGTGTGGTAACAGTGCACCATCTTACAGGGGACAGAGGACAGTGTGGTAACAGTGCACCATCTTACAGGGACACAGGACAGTGTGGTAACAGTGCACCATCTTACAGGGGACCTAGGCAGTGTGGTAACAGTGCACCATCTTACAGGGGGACACAGGACAGTGTGGTAACAGTGCACCATCTTACAGGGACCTAGGGCAGTGTGGTAACAGTGCACCATCTTACAGGGACACAGGAGTGTGGTAACAGTGCCATCTTACAGGGGACCTAGGGCAGTGTGGTAACAGTGCACCATCTTACAGGGGACCTAGGGCAGTGTGGTAACAGTGACCTCAATTCAAGCCTGCCTTCTTTTAAACAGTATGTGTCATGTTTTACAAGAAAGGATAAAATACTTGATTTATGCTACTGTAATATACCATCATCTGCATACAAGTGTGTTCAGCTCCCCCCTGTTGGTCAGTCTGATCACTCCCCCCTGTTGGTAATGCCATTCATCTCTTGCCAGCTTACAGACCAAAAGTGAAAACACAACCTATCACTAAAAAGCAAGTGCAGTGTTGGACACAAGAAAGTGTTGATGAATTACAGGCTTGTTTTGAATGTACAGATTGGAATTTGTTTTTGAATTCTAGTTTTTTGACATTAACGAAGCCACCGATGTTATTTCCAGCTACATTTCTTTCTGCGAACACATGATTGTACCTACTAAAACTATCAAAATATTTCCCAACAACAAAAACCTTGGGTTTACAAATCTCTGAAAATAACTCTAAATGAGAAAAAAGAGCTTTTCAATCAGGCAATAAAAGCGATCGTAAGGTTGTACAAAAGAAACTGCAAACGGAGATTGAAGAATCAAGAGAGAGCTTACAAGAGAAAAGTTGAAAACATGTTCCAGAATGGAAATATGCGAGATGCATGGAAAGGAATAAAGGTTTTATCAGGTTCAGGAAAATGTTCAAACCAAAAGATTAGTAACAAAAAAACAGCAAAAGAACAGAAGCAATTTGCAGAAAAGCTGAACGATTTTTACTGTAGATTTGATGATAAAGATTTTAGTAAAGAATTAAAGGAAGTGAAGGAAGAACTCCAAAGCAATGTTAAAAACGATGTTGATGGAAGTGATTCTGTTGTGATTGAGGAAAATGATGTTCAGTTGTTTTTCAAACGTTTAAAATGTGAGAAAGGCAATGGGCCCTGATAATATCTGTGGAAAATTGTTGAAGGTGTGTGCTTCTCAGCTCTCCTATGTTTACAGTCGTTTGTTTACCTGGTCACTTAGAGAATGTATAATTCCTGTTTTATGGAAAAATGCCACTGTATGTCCTGTTCCCAAAAAACGCAACCCAAGCTGTTTAATGATTACCGACCAGTTGCCCTCACATCTGTTGCAAATGAAATGTCTTGAAAGAATTGTCCTCGGTTATGTTTTAAAAAGATACTACACAGTACCAAGACCCGTTTCAGTTCGCATACCAACAGAACAGATCAACAGATGATGCCACACTCACACTTCTCCATCATGCTTTTTCACACCTCGAAAAACCTGCCTCCTTTGTACGCATTCTCTTTATTGATTTCTCATCAGCATTCAACACCATACAACCACATCTGATGGCAAAGAAACTCATTAACATAAATGTGGGTAACAAGCTCATTCTTTGGATAATTGATTTTCTTACACAGAGGACACAGTCTATTCGATATCAAAGTGTTGTTTCGTCTTCCAGAGTCATTTCAACTGGCGCACCCCAGGGTACTGTTTTATCACCAGTGCTTTTTACTCTGTACACAAATGATTGTTCAGGAAGTGATTCAACTTTGTACATTAAATATTCAGATGACTCAGCACTTGTGGATCTTTCCAACTCTGATTCTGTTTACTTCAAGGAGGTTCAAAGATTTGTTGACTGGTGAGATCATAACTATCTTGATCTGAATGTAACAAAACGAAAGAAATGTTGATTGATTTTAGAAAGAATCCAAAAGCTGTACCACCCCTTTTTATCAAAGGTGCTGAAGTAGAACGTGTTGAATCATACAAATATTTAGGAACTTTTATAGATAATAAGCTGAATTTTAAATCCCATGTTGAGTATGTCCACAAAAAATGTCAAACCAGATTATATTGTCTTCGCAAGCTGCGATCATTTCATGTGAATACTGACATTCTTCGGACATTTTATTCATGCTTCTTGGAATCTGTTCTAACTTTCTCATTTATATGTTGGTATGGTGGGTTGACTGTGAAGAGCAGAAATGTGCTTGAGAAAGTGGTGAACGTGGGAGGAAAAATCGTTGGTGAGAGACAAAAAAGTCTGAGTGAGCTATACAGGTGCCGTGTTGTTTGTAAAGCGAAGAAGATTACGTGTGACCAGACCCACGTTCTTGCAAATCAGTATGACCTTCTTCAGTCAGGACGAAGATATCGATCGGTTAAATGTAGAAGTGTCAGATTTAAACAAAGTTTTATTCCCCTGTCCATTGATTTCATGAACCGAGAAGATGTTTTAATTGAAATCCAAATTTCTCTATATGAATGTATGTCATATGTGAGAAAATGGGTAATGTGGCTTTTTAAATTATTGTTTATTTGCTGTGAATGTGTGTGACCACAAATTAATTTCTCAAATTGAGATAATAAAGTTTACTTGACTTGACTTGACTGACTTGACCATCTTACAGGGACATAGGACAGTGTGGTAACAGTGCACCATCTTACAGGGACATAGGACAATGTGGTAACAGTGCACCATGTTACAGGGGACATAGGACAGTGTGGTAACAGTGCACCATCTTACAGGGGACATAGGACAGTGTGGTAAACAGTGCACCATCTTACAGGGACGTAGGACAGTGTGGTAACACTGCACCATCTTACAGGGACATAGGACAATGTGGTAAACAGTGCACCATCTTACAGGGACATAGGACAGTGTGGTAACAGTGCACCATCTTTACAGGGACATGCACAGTCTTACAGTGCACCGTCTTACAGGGGACATAGGACAGTGTGGTAACAGTGCACCATCTTACAGGGACATAGGTCAGTGTGGTAACAGTGCACCATCTTACAGGGACATAGGACAGTGTGGTAACAGTGCACACCATCTTGGTAACAGGGGACATCTTACAGGGACAGTGTGGTAACAGTGCACCATCTCTACAGGGGACATAGGACAGTGTGGTAACAGTGCACCATCTTACAGGGGACATATAGGACAGTGTCTTACAGGTAACAGTGCACCCATCTTACAGGGACACAGGACAGTGTGGTAACAGTGCACCATCTTACAGGGACATAGGACAGTGTGGTGCAAGTGCACCATCTTACAGGGACATACGGGACAGTGTGGTAACAGTGCACCCATCTTACAGGGACATAGGACAGTGTGGTAACAGTGCACCATCTTACAGGGGACATAGGACAGTGTGGTAACAGTGCCTCATCTTCACAGGGGACATAGGACAGTGTGGTAAAAGTGCAGCTGTGCACCCTTTTCCCTCTGTGAGTGTAAGTCAACCTTTCTGTACATACCGTTGGATGACGCCATACAAAATGAACAGTTCAAGCGATCACCAACAGTCTGGATGCGCAGTTCCCAGCGAGGGTGCACATCCCGAGGAAGACCTTGGAAGACTGTACTGGTTATAACGCCTGACCTAAGTTAAACCTGACTGACATGAGCTGCGGGGACCCTGCCAGGCAAGGGTCCGTCACGACACGCTAATGACCATGGGAAGACAACGAGGATGGTTTTTGTCTTCCAGTCACCGCCAAGTTTTTGACAAACGTTTGCAAACTCGTCTCCTTTGTTGTTGTGGGTTGTTTTACATCCACTGAATGAAACCTGCGCATATGTGCTAAAGTTATTATCTCATTCGAAAGACTAGCACCCAGACCACTTTTTACAGTTTAATTTAGGAAACAATCCTGTGCCATATAGGACTTGAACCACAGCATTGGGAGTCTCCACGCCCTCTCAGCAAGAGAGTTGTCCACAAGGCAGGGTGGTACAATGGCGTCTGGTCCTGTCTACCAGAAGAATGCGCCAGAGAAAGCCATCCGTAGACGATAATGGGCGTCTGTTTCAAGCAACTGGGTTAAAAAAAAAAAAAAAGTAAATTATACGGCCCGTAAGGTTTCAGTTGTAATGGAGGTGATCTTACAAGTTCGAGTGTCGGTAGAAGATTACAACCGCACAGGAGTTCATAGAGACCAGAATTCTGACAAATGGTGTATGTCTGTACAGTCTTGAAATGAAAACTAAATGAAGAGGCCCATGAACAGTCCTTTTTACAGGTATGCGATCATAACAGCAAACGAGAAGTCATATGATTTGACTGGAGCGTTTGCAAACCTAGCGTCACAGTCCTTCGAAGACACCAATAAAGAAAAAAATGCGATCTTTGGGGGATCATTTTCCTTCAGCAAAATGAGCTTTCCATTTTCTGGAT
>JADBJO010000101.1:1052500-1055000 GCA_016801955.1 Conus betulinus | reverse complement strand
CGTGAGGGGAGGGGAAGGGCAGACGATTTTTGGGAGAGAACAGTACAATAACAGGAAAACACATGAATGGGCCAGACATTTAGCAACTAATCTGAGGATTTTAGTGTTTATGGCGCATGGAGATAAAAAAAAGAAATGGTGGTGGTATGTAGTTTTAAACCTTTCTGATCTCTCACCCTCAGAGACAATATTTATTTTACTTGCACTGAAAGTGAAGTGGGTTTTAAACAGACAATAGCTGAATTAGAAACCACTTCGTCCAAATTTTGTTTTGGTGTCTTCGACTCTTTATTAGATATTAACTGAAATGTATCGGGCAACACGATTCGTTAAAATTCTGTAAGCTTCCTTGTGATTGGTAGCGGGCATCAACAGCCTGTTTACGAACTGAACTGTTCACGATGTCTAGGACACGGAAACAGATCCGATTCCTCTCCTGCTGCTTTAACCTTCTGTGGACTCCATCAGGTACCCGTTTACTGCTGGGTGGACAGGGTTTTGAAACAAGAACAATCGACACCACAACTGATCCGATCTTATCAAATGTCAGCATTAGATTTTGACTGTGGGTGAGAATCAAAAGAAGCTTTCTTCAGAACAGTACTCACTACTGCTGTTTGCAAGACACCAGAGGGGCAGAAGTTATTCCTACTCCAGTATGACGGTAGGAGACAGAAATTTCAGATATGTAACGAGCGAAGCAGGAAGAGGTCCTGCCGAGCCTCTGTGGCTGGCAATTGATTTATAGTAGTGCTGACAATATCAGATGAATCAGGAATGGAAGATGAGATTGGACAGAGGACATGCCCAAAATACGCACGCATGTCACATGTACCAATCACCCAGCCCCTATCTCCCCCATCCCTGCCTCTCCTTGGTAAATCCAGACCAGATGAACTTGGATCAATAGAGGAAATTGAGTTTACGCTTTCTGATCAACCGCAATTTTTCCCCATTTCGTGCATGTCCCACCATTTCCAGAAGTCCAGGTGTTGCAGTTTGTCCGTCGGTTGTAGAAGTGTTGTAGTGTGGCATTGTATTGTGCAGTTTACTGCACTGTACTGGACTGTACAAGGCAATGCTGCAGAGTACAGATATGTGATCCTGTTCTGTCCTGGTGTTTCATTGCGTCTTTGTGTGTGTGTGTGTGTGTGTGCGTGCGTGCGTGCGTGCGTGCGTGCGTGCGTGCGTGTGTGTGTGTGTGTGTGTGTGTGTGTGTGTGTGTGAGTGTGCGTGTGTGTGAGTGTGCCATGTGTGAGTGTACTTTGTGTGTTCTGTGTGTGTGTGTGTGTGTGTGTGTGTGTGTGTGTGTGTGTGTGTGTGTGTGTGTGTGTGTGTGTGTGTGAGTGAGTGAGTGTGCCGTGTGTGTGTATGTGTGTGTGTGTGTGCTCTGTGTGTTCTGTGTGTGTGTGTGTGTGTGTGTGTGTGTGTGTGTGTGTGTGTGTGTGTGTGTGTGTGTGGTGTGTGTGTTGTGTATGTGTGTGTGTTGAGAGAGAGAGAGAGAGAGAGAGAGAGAGCATTTGTATCTATTGTTGAGAGAGAGAGAGCGAGAGAGAGAGAGAACCAAACTTTTGAATCCAGGACCCAGAAGAGTTCAAACAACACACTGGCCATTTCATCGAAGCGCACATATGATAGAGCGTGACACGCTGTTATCAGCTTTCTGTTCGCTCCTCCCGATGGGCAAGTATCACTCAGTTCCAAAACCATGACACCCAGACCCCTGTATCTCCACACACAGCACGAAAACAGAAGATGATAATGACCAGAAGGACATGATGCGATCGGGGACTGTTCACAATGTGGGTGTACTGAGAGACATTTCCTAGACACTACTACAGCATGGGAACTGACTTTTCCGCGTTGCAATGCCATGTGCCCTTCTAAATCAGAAAGCATGATAACTGCAGAACTGTTCTGGCTGTACACTTCGCAGAGCCGTTGCGGGTGTTTGTCCTAAATCAAAGATAGCCAGAGGGAGTCAGAGAGAGAGAGAGAGAGAGAGAGAGAGAGAGAGAGAGAGAGAGAGAGAGAGAATGCAAACACAATTTGTCCATTGAACGCATGGAATAGTTAGTCTTTACGAGAGAGAGAGAGAGAGAGAGGAGGGAGGGAGGAGGGAGGGAGAGATGGGAATGAGAGACAGACAACAGACGGACAAACAGACAGACAGAGAGGGAGGCGCAGAGAGAGAGAGAGAGAGAGACAGAGAGAGAGAGAGAGAGAGAGAGAATGCAAACACAATTTGTCCATGGAACTCATGGAATTTGTTAATCTTTACGTGGCAATTTGTTGTTATTCTTTAACAAAGCGATGCATCCCCCCCCCCCCCCCCCCCCCCCCCCCCCCCCCCCACCCCCCCCCCCCCAAAAAAAAAGGGAAAAATAAAAATTGTAGGGAAACAAGGGAAATACGATGACAAAATGCAACACACACACACACACACACACACACACACACACACACACACACACACACACACACACACACACACACACAC
>JADBJO010000101.1:1042500-1050000 GCA_016801955.1 Conus betulinus | reverse complement strand
TTGAGCAATGTGTTGTGCGCGCACGCGTGCGTACGTGCTTGCGTGCGTGCGTGCATGCGTATGTGTGTGTGTGTGTGTGTGCGCACGCGTGTGTGTGTGTGTGTGTGTGTGTGTGTGTGTGTGTGTGTGTGTTCGACCTGTGTACAGTAACAACTTCAAACTGTCTCAGCGGTTCTCATCCGTCACTCGCACTTGTCTTTGCTACAAAGGGACAGCCAGGGTATCGTTCACAGGCGCCACGCAGACCAGACAGACTGGGGAGTCAGACCTGGCCATACATCAAGTGTGGCAGAAACACAACTCTCAAGTTATGCCAAGTTTTGAAAAAATCAAAAGGATTCTCTCTGTCCAACTGATTCTGACTACTCCTAAATTAGCAATTTCCAGACAGATGCCATTTTTCTCTGTGGTTTCTCCGTGTCTGATTCTTCTCTGTCACATCTTTGTCCATTACTTCGGCAAATCTTGCCACGAGGCGCGACGGATTCCGGATAACTCGTCAAACACGCACATTCAATCGTGGATGAAATTTGGTAGGAACGGCAGTCACACTTTCTTACAAAAGATCGTGTTTCTAAAAAAAAATGTCAGTCAAGAAATACAAAATATGATCATAGACAAAGTGTCAGAACCAAAGGATACTGTAGAGGTGTGTGAGCCTAAAGGAATATTCAGGAAGGAACATGATTATGACTGTTCAAATGAATTGTAGAGATATGAGTGAGTCTGCTTTGTTGGTATGGAGGGTTTTCAGCTTTTAAGATATGTTTCCCGAAAATCAGTGTGTCCCGTGTGTGTGTGTGTGTGTGTGTGTGTGTGTGTGTGTGTGTGTGTGTGTGTGTGTGTGTGTGTGTGTGTGTGGTGTGTGTGTGTGTGTGTGTGTGTGTGTGTGTGTGTGTGTGTGTGTGTGTTAGTGCGCGCGCGCGCGCGCGTGTATTGTCGTGCGTGCGTGTGCGCGAGCTGGTGTGGTGTGTGTGTGTGTGTGTGTGTGTGTGTGTGTGTGTGTGTGTGTGTGTGTGTACGCGCGCGCACGCATGCGTGCGGTCATACGTGTGTTTGTGTATGTGTTTGTGTGTGTGCGTGCGTGCGTGTGTGTAAGTGTGTGTGTGTGTGTGCGTGCGTGCGTGCGTGCGTGTGTGTGCGTGCGTGTGTGTGTGTGTGTGTGTGTGTGTGTGTGTGTGTGTGTGGTGTGTGTGTGTGTGTGTGTGTGTGTGTGTGTGTGTTCGTGTACGTCTGTGTATGTGTCTGACTGTCTGTCTGTATGCCTGTCTATCTGTCTGTTTGTCTGTCTGTATGTTTGTCTCTGTGTGTTACTTTCCAAGTATTCTAACAAAAACTCTTGATCTTCCACCACGTCGTAAACTGTGCATTTGTCTTAGCGTTATACTGTCATGACAATCCCTCAAAGTCACAGCACCCCTAGACATGAGGTAGAACATAGTCCTGTTAGCCTCTGGGCAAGCATCTGCAAAAGATATTAGCGTGTGGAGTATGAACATAACAAAATAAAGATAAGCGCTATGTTACGCTACACTTTTCCATTGCAAAGCATTGACCTGAGGAAACTCGTAGAATTCACTCTCTCTCAGCCCTTTCTTGAATCCAAGTTCATGGACACCTCTTTTGCCAAAGACGCACAGACCTTGCCGTCGTCCCTCCTTTCTTCCGGCGCGCCATGCGGCATGCTGGGATCGATTTCCCGGCGGACCCACACAAGGGTGCTAACTTCGATCAGCGGCAGGAATTGGAAGCGGCAATAAAATGGGAGTTTCCATCTCATTTGCCGTTAGCCTCTCGCCGCGGAATTTTTTCAAACTGTTAACTGTCTTCTTTATTGCGGTTGATTCTGTTGTGTCCCTGGTTCGCTGAATATTTCGTTTTACAGTTATCGCCCTTTGTAGTTGGGTTAATCCAAAGAATCGCGCTGGCTTTTAAAAATACTGTTTTTGTGCGTTTTTTATCTTTGTTATTGTTGCTGCCATTGCTGTCATTGTTGTATTTTAATTACTTCATCGCAAGCTGATATCTTCATTAAAGTCGATGAAATCATTAAAAGAACAACATGGTTTGCTCCTTGACATATCGCTGTTTTACGTTGTGTTGATTACAACATCCCGTCAGGACAATGTCCATGACACGAATAATGCTTATACAATCATACTGCATGATGTGCCGAATCAGCACAGCTTTGGAGCACCAAGGATGTGTATGAATGTGAATTTTTCACTCGTTCCTCTTCCGCTCTGAATCCCACATTCTATGAGGAAGGGGGCGTGCCTTTCCACCTCAACTCATGCCTAATGGCCCCGCCGACCACGAAGGCCACATCACTGATGTGTTTACATCAACATCCTGGTCTTAATAACGCAAGAGTTTGAAATATTATCGTTAATTCCGTAACGGTTAAACGACATTTTTCACGTGCATTTTAATAGAAAAGGGACTGTAACCGAGAAGTGACTATAAAAGGGGTCATTTCATTCAGCAGACAAGCGAACACACACACACACACACACACACACACACACACACACACACACACACACACACACACACACACACCGATGTGTTTGGATCCCCATGCTCTCTACAGACTGAATGCACAAACGCAAGACCGAGCCAGCAGACCTCCTATGGGCAAATATTAAAGAACAAGATTTTTTCAACATCGTGTAGTCAGAATTCGAACAGGAGAAAATGGAAACCTTGTTGAGTTTTTTTCTTTTCGTTTCTTTTGTTAATGCTAATCAGAAAAGCTATTCTCTTTATATCACTTTGTCTTTTAACATCTCCCTCGAGCTAGGATTTGACATCTTCCCTTTCATTTCTCTATCAAATATATTCAAAACTTGCAAAGTTACTGATGATGAACAGGCAAAGGATTAAGGAGTGGAGACGAAGATCGGGAAGAATGAAATGAAATGGTTTACCGACTTCGTTTATCTTCCACAGCTCCTGATCGATTTTGCACACACACACACACACACACACACACACACACACACACACACACACACACATACACGCACACACGCACGCACTCACGCACGCACACACACACACACACACACACACACACACACACACACACACACACACACACACACACACACACACACACTTTTCTTTTTCTTTCTTCCCAAACACACGCATTCAGAAGCACAGACACGTATACGCCTGCACACATCCAATCCTTAACCTCTCCAACTTCTACACGTTTGGCCCACGACTTATTTATGAATCTCTCTCTCTCTCTCTCTCTCTCTCTCTCTCTCTCTCTCTCTCTCTCTCTCTCCTCTCTCTCTCTCTCTCTCTCTCTCTCACACACACACACACACACACACACACACACACACACACACACACGACTTATTTATGAATCTCTCTCTCTCTCTCTCTCTGTCTCTCTGTCTGTCTCTCTCTCTCTCTCTCTCTCTCTCTCTCTCTCTCTCTCTCTCATATTCCTGTTGCCCAAATGCGTTCAAGACATATATCTAATTATAAGAAATTATAAGAAAGACAAAGATCACATAGAAAAAAGGAAGACAACTCAAAACAACTGCCCCTTTCCTATGTGAATCCTGTGGGAACGGTGTTTCGGCAAAGTCTTCTTCTTGCTTTCCAGAGTGTCCCTTCCTCTTTATGTTTCTGAATGTACCCAGCAGAAATGCTGAAGTTCTACAAGCCTTTGTTTGTTATTTCATTCAGGCATCCGCTCAGAAGAAAACATAGTGGTCTTAACATGTGCGTCCATCCTTGTGCTTCTGTATCCAGCCAGTAGTGTCCAAACACAGCAACACACACACACACACACACACACACACACACACACACACACACTCACACGCAGGCACGCACCTACTCTCACTCTCTCTCTCTCTCTCTCTCTCTCTCTCTCTCTCTCTCTCTCTCACACACACACACACACACACACACACACACACACACACACACACACATATATATATATACACGCGCGCGCGCTTGCCCGCACACACACACACACACACACACACACACACACACACACACACACACACACACACACACACACCATCTGATGACCTGAAAACGGCTGTTTGTTTTTACGTTATCCTGTGTAGCGAGAACCATAGAACGACCCCAACGCGTTTATTCGTATCAAGTTTGTTTGTGTCTAGCAGGTAAAAAGATAGCTTAAAGCTGTGTGATTAATAAAGAGATTTATGTGTACAGTCTACCAAAAAAATATGAGAAATTTGAGAGTAAAAGAAGCTTAAAGCTGTGTGATGTGTCTACCAAAAAGAAAATCGCTGTGTCGTTTACGTCTGCTCCTTCGCCAAAGTAGTGTGATTTTTCCTGTGTAAAATGTATTTAAGTTGTTTTTTTTTTTCAGATAATTCAAGTTTATATTATGGACCCTATCCAGATTTGGTTCAATTGTTGCTATTTCAGCCAGTGAAGATTTCCACCTCGCGTTTAGCCCACTCCAATAGCCATTTCCTCAAGTCCGTGCTACTCTGGTCACTTACTGTGGTGTCAGTTTCTGTCTGATCAACTGTTTCGAAAAGCACTCTCTCTCTCTCTCTCTCTCTCTCTCTCTCTCTCTCTCTCTCTCTCTCTCTCTCTCTCTCTCTCTCTCTCTCTCTCACGTCTCACGTACATGTAAGTATATGCAGTGTTATCCTTTTAAGGTTTCTAAAATGGCATTGATTTATGTTCCATCAAGTCTGTGTCTGCCATTTTCTTCATTTTAAGTTATATTTTTCACTTTTCCTTTCAATCCACTTTGTTGTCTTAGACCATTTTGATCTTTTCTGGTGTGTCTTCACGAGGCAAAGCAACAGGCTTTCGTCCATTTCAACGGCAATGATAATGAGAAGATTACATATGTTTGACAGCACATCCGTTTTCAGAACCAAAGGACCGCCCTTTATCTCTCAGTGTCCCTATTGGGCAGCCTGTAAGGCAACATCCTGGACAGTACAGACAGACATTCATACAGAGGAACAAGCCGTGTACACTGGCTGTCAACTAACCAAAGAGTGAAGATCACTGTACGCAGTCTGTAAGCCGAGCCAACATTTTACTTTTCTTTCTAACGCGCCAACAACGGGTTCAAATGGTTCCGCCACAAAGAGTAGGGACTTCTCTGATACTATTCATATTCCTGACCAAAGACATCATGTCTGATTTCATTTTACTATTGACGTCTTTTATGTTCTCTCAGTGGCATCACTGCCCCGCTGCCGATTCCCCCCTACACAACCAGTCTAGGTGTATTCATACGTCTTTCGCTGAGCCCGCTACCAGAAGACTCCCTGCTCATCCACCACACCACAACAGCGACGTTCAGTCGCGCTCGTCTCTGATGGGAAGCACGTAGGTCACTACTTAACATGACCTTTAACTGACAAAAAGAATTCGCTTTATCGCAGATTTAGGTGGAACGCCACGCTCTTATTACTACTGCCTGTCCTACTACCCTATGGCAATGGATGTGAAGGGAGAATGGAAGTCACCCCAAGAGCAAGGGACAACCAACCACAATTTGTTTTCATAGAGGATGAAATCGATGATGATGCAGAGTTCTGGTTTGGTCTCTGAGACCTTAAAAGACCTTTCCATTAACATGCTTTCATGGTGCATGAGTATCTCTTCGGGTCAGTTGGGACCCACAGATGAACACGTGTCGTATCGGTCAGCCTGTGACACAAACGTTCTCTGAGACGTGTCTTCTTAGTGGGTGAAGATTAACAGTGTACTGCCGAATCACTTAGCTGGTGTTCAGTGGTGCCTGTTCCGATCAATATATGCAGGACACCACCTGCTAAGCCCCCTTCTCCCTTCCCCCCCCCCCCCCCCCCCCCCCCCCCCCCCCCCCCCCCCACCCCCCCCCCACCTGCAGCCAGTGTTACACGACATCCGCAGCTTTAACAAACTGTTCTTCGTATTTCCCGCTAGTGTTTCTCTATTTTTCTTCTCTCGTTTTTTTTTTTTTTCTGTTTTGTTTCCAATAAACGTTATTTACATAATCATTAGATTCATTTTCCAGTCATTCCTGGTTTGCTTCTTTCAGCTTTATTTCTCTTCAGTCTCTCATGAACCTGCCTTCCCTGTGTGTGCAACAGACGTGAAACACAACCCCAGCAAAAAACACTCTAAATGAAAAACTCTTCAAATCTTTGAAAATGCAGACCAAAAAATCATTGCTGTAAAATAACTCCCTTTATGACCATTTCAGTTAAAATAACTGAGAGACATGGCTGGATTCGGTTTCAGTGGGTAATGAAATTCCAATGTTGTATGACTTTCTCTCCAAATCATACTTTTTTTAACGCAGAATGAAATGCAGAATAAAGAATAATCGTTTGATATAAGGTAAGTGTTGTTTGCGTCAACCGACTCGTTTTCTTTACATTCAGAAGACACGTCGCTTAACGAAAAAGGGGTAATTTGTATATCTGAGGAAAATGTTCTTTTTACAGAAAATATACTACGGATTTTCTTCTTTTTTTTTTCTCCGTCTTCATCTTCTGTTACTGCTTTTTACAGCTACGTCACCATTTACACAGGTAGCTCATTGCCTCAAAATGATCTCTCTATATATTTTTTTCTTTTTTTTTTTTTTTTTTTTTTTGCTTCGGTGATCACAACAACTTAGCATAACTTTATTGGGGAAATGCACTTGTATGACGATCACTGTGAAGTTGAAGAAACACTCCTTTCCCAGCAAAATAGTCCACTAGATGGACCAATCATCTAATCAAGCAGCTCTCCAATCAATACAGGAGAAAAGCTTGGCATCATGCGGTAGTGATTACTGTATTGCAGAGCAGGAGCCTTGGCTCAATGCACCCGTAGCATAACGAACTTGAAGAAAATAAGCTGTAACCCTATCTGACGTGTTTCAGTAAAATTCATTTCGTCCTCTTGGGTGGCTTTCCCCCATGAGATGAATGTGACATGAGTGCAAACGAGAACACTGAACAAGAACTCCGGGTTTGGATGTTATCATCCTTGCAGATACAACAGTGGTTGCTGTGCTCAAAGTTGTGACCAACACACTACATCATCTGTTTCTCTCTGGGTTTGGTTGGCGCCCACGATAGTTTATGAATGTAAGTGAAGATGACATACTGTTCCAGTGGCTTAAACAGCCTCATCCTCGTCTTCATCATTCATTGTTACTGCTAAATGTTAACAAATCAACATTGTCGGCTCACATTTCATGCCCTGGCGTCAGATTCCATTTCTACTTACTGGCAAGCTTCATTCGTGTCAAATCCTTCACCATCGACATACTGAACGTTCCTGTGATGTAGTAACGTGTTTACAGCCGAAGAGACATTCTTTCTGTTTGCACAAGTAACCACTTATTGTCTTCAGCGCTGTCTATCCTTCGCCATGCCTCACGAATCCTGCATCAAACAGGTATCACTGAATAGCATCAAACCAACTCGACAACGGTGCAATGTCTCCTTTGGTTGGGGGCCACATCAGACGTGAAACTGGGCCATT
>JADBJO010000101.1:1035000-1037500 GCA_016801955.1 Conus betulinus | reverse complement strand
CAATTTGGGAATCTGACAGTGTAATAAGTGAAAAGGGTTGTAATCTTCGACAATCCCTTCTCTTGCACCTAGCGCCCTCCCTTTCAATCTCACCCGGTCCCTGTTTCCCTCTAAACCACCTCCGTTTCTTCTCCTTGAGAGTTACGGCACTGCTTGCTAGCTCGCTGTGTTTTCTCTCCGGCTAAAAAGGAACAGATGGATTAGGATACACTAGAGTGGAAGGATGAGGATTAGGATACACTAGAGTGGAAGGATAAGGATTAGGATACACTAGAGTGGAAGGATGAGGATTAGGATACACTAGAGTGGAAGGATAAGGATTAGGATACACTAGAGTGGAAGGATAAGGATAAGGATACACTAGAGTGGAAGGATAAAATATCATCACGATGTTTTCCTACACAATCTTCAAAAGTAGCTTCTCTGATCCATATGGAATAGCCATTCTCAGTTCACACATGCGTGCGGGGGCAAGTATGCACGCACGCACGCACACATACACAAGCACACACACACACACACACTCTCTCTCTCTCTCTCTCTCTCTCTCTCTCTCTCTCTCTCTCTCTCTCTCTCTCTCTCTCTCGTGTGGACATATACAATTCTACACACCTGCAAATAATGATTTACTTCATAGTTAAGATAGTTTTGCTTTGTATTGGCGAGGATAAACAAATGTCTGTAAACTCCTGTATCGATTTCACATAATTATTGTTCAAACAACAACAGACAACGACGTTCGTAATGAAGCATCAGTAATGAAAGAAATCCATATACACGGGACACTACAACAGGCAGACGTAGGTAAGCATTTCTAATGGGCAACCAGTTCACAGATAGCCGTAACCATTGCTTGCTAACACAGTGTTTGTAATGAGCAACCAGTTCACAGATAGCCGTAACCATTGCTTGCTGCTAACACAGTGTTTTGTAATGAGCAACCAGTTCACAGATACCCGTAACCCATTGCTTGCTAACACAGTGTTTGTAATGGGCAACCAGTTCACAGATACTCGTAACCATTGCTTGCTAACACAATGTTTGTAATGGGCAACCAGTTCACAGATAGCCGTAACCATTGCTTGCTAAAAAAAAAAAAAAAGTGTTTGTAATGGGCAAAAAAGTTCACAGATACCCGTAACCCGTAACCTTTGCTTGCTAAAAAAAAAAAAAAAAGAAGAAAAAAGAAAAAAAAGTGTTTGTGTAATGAGCAACCAGTTCACAGATACCCGTAACATTGGTTGCTAACAAAGTCATGGACACTAGTCCTCGTGAAACCTAAGCACTAGCAATCACGAGGTTAAGTTTAATTGTCCTGCTATTCATGTAATGTCGGTGCAAAAAGTGAACCTGGAAAAAACGACAGAAAGAACAAGGAAAAAAAAAAAAAAACAAGAAATCAGACGGGGACGGGAAGGAAGGAGAGGGGTAGAAAGAAGGTATGTTTGAGTAGGATTTTTTCTCTGCTTTCTACTTTTTGTTCAGAGAAAGATAGGGGGACATGAGAGGGAGACTCCCAAAAAGAAGGCTGGAGACTCCAAAAAAGTAAGGCATCTATTAGTTCTGTTGTTGCAATCTGTTGACAAGGCAAGGAGACTGTGCAAGTGTTCAAAGTGAACACTTACCGTCCATTCTGCACTCTGTATTTCCCAAATTATGTTTTTCTTAATTGCATTTAGATTTTGTTAATATCAGAAATTTGTTGGGTTCTTATTTTACGTAGGGGGGGGGGAGACAAACAAGGGAAATAAATGTCTGGTCTCCTCAGCACCGCCTAGACTTATCTGCCTTCAGGATGTCAACAGACCAGTTATCATCTTATTCATATAATGAATATAATTGATAAAATGTTACATTTTCGAGACAGTCGTTTTGCCCAGTGTGGTGACGGCCCTGAAAAGGCCCTGCATGGTCTCTTGGGCAATGACGGTGAAACCACAGTAAGCCACAACTGTCGACCTTACCAGCAAACAGACTCCAAAACGAACAGGCTCTATGACAGTTTGCCTGGTGCACCACGACTCCCTGCTCAAGGCCACCCTACAGATCACCACGGAAATAACCACCCCAGCGACAGACCAAAGAAAACGTGGAGGGACGAAGTGAAGATTACCACACCTCTGCCCTGTTTGCTCAGGACTGCGGACAGCGACCTGTGGACATCTGTGACTACCAAAGTGTCAGTCACAGTGCTAGTGGTATAGATGATGAGGCCATTAACCACTGCCAGCAGGCGTAGCTCTCTCTCACTGTCTGGAAGTCCATTCATAAGAAATGAGGTGTTCACCTGGTGCATGAGATGGTACGCCGCTTAGTCACGCAGGGGACAGCTAGCTAGCTGCCATTGCAGTAAGTCACACCAAGTGTTTTTTTCTACCTCTTTTGTTCGCACACAGCACCTTCGGGTGATGTCTCATATCACAACTGAATCGAGGCACAGAATTCTCAAAACATCAGTTCTGTAAAAGGTTATATTTCTCAGAGGGAGCGTCAGATGATG
>JADBJO010000101.1:1015000-1030000 GCA_016801955.1 Conus betulinus | reverse complement strand
ATGGCTGACACTGAAAGCAGCAGAGCGCCAACAGATCACACCCCCGTCATGGTCTGCCGGTAGCCTATGACCAGCCAGTGGACTGTGTCTGTCGGCCTTGTGATGTCATCGAACCTTGTGACGCAAAGTTGCCGCCGACGTCACGAGGGGAATGAGCTCCATTCTCTTCCCGATGCTTAGGTCCTTTTATTCCGCATTCTCAGACGTCTCATTAACTTTTTGTCTCCTCTTTTTTCCCAATGCACACCATCCCCACCACAATCCCCAGCATCACTACAACCCCCCCCCCCCCCCCCCCCCCCTCAATAATTTATGCTGCGGATCCATTCATGAATATACGTGTGTGCACATGCGCGTCTGCACGCGTTTGTTGCATGTTTGTGTTTGTGCGCGAGCACGAGCGCGCATGCACATATGCACATGTGTGTGTTAGTATGTGCGCACCCGCACATGCTGTTTGTGTACATGAGTGTCTGTGTCTGAGTGTGTGCATTGTAGGTGTATGTGATGTGCATCAGTTGGGAGGTGGATGGGAAGAAGAGGACATACTAAGTAAACAGCCATGTAGATTGTAAGAATTCTCACACTGCATGGTTTGGCACCAAAATATTTAGGTGGAGATGTATAAGATGTTGAAACAAACTCTCTCTCTCTCTCTCTCTCTCTCTCTCTCTCTCTCTCTCTCTCTCTCTCTCTCTCTCTCTCTCTGAAACTGTATCAATTCATTCAGCAAATAGCAGACCTATTTTGTCTATTTACCTAACGCACACTCACACGTTCGTGCGCACATACATACACACTAACACATGCACACAGACTTGCACACGTATACCCTGGCCCACATTATTCGATTTGCAGATCCAGCCAGACGGTAAATGTCTTCCCAGGAGAAGCTCATTTCGCCGACAGATCCCTTGGCATCAAATATTGCTATTTCCGTCAAACTGATGCTCTACAGACGGCCACCTACCCACAATGTGACTGGTCCCTGTACCTTGTGACGTCACGTGACTTTGATGCGATCGAAGTTCACAGAAAAGCAGAAAAGCGAAGGGTTTCCTCCATCAAGCAAACTCTGGTGCTTTAACAATCAGCCCTGTAGCAAACAGATGGAGCCTTTGATCAAAAGTAAGTTCCCCAGCTGATCTGCTCACCAAAAAACCAAAGTGTTCACCGTTGCTTGACCCATTTGTCTTTTCTTGTGGGGTTATGTACCGTTGGCTGCCGGCTGCTGTTGTGTTGCACTGTACTGTGCTGTATTGTATTGTATAATGTTTTTGTCGCAACTGTTATTTTGTCTTTGCGAAATTCTGACTGTCCTTTCCGGGTGGAAACATGTCACCACAGAATGACGTTGTCTGGTGCATGTGTGTGTGTGTGTGTGTGTGTGTGTGTGTGTGTGTGTGTGTGTGTGTGTGTGTGTGTGTTTAGGGGGGGGGGGGGTAGTAACTGTCGGCAAATATCTTTGTCTCTCGACAGAACCTGTCCTCGGTTATCAAACGCCGTAAGCTGGTATGAGCTGGTATCAGCCCCTGACACCCTGTTTCAAGCCTTATTGCAGGCCACAGTGGGGGCTGGAGTGAAAGTACACTATACCTCTCCTTTCAGTCTGTGCATCTAGGTCAAAGCTTTTCTGTTCATAGCGTTCCCAAACCAATGGGAGCGAAAACAGAAGTTTGGGTCACCAAACGATGGAACAAATACATTGCAGAACAAACACGACGCGTTTAGATCCATTGGGTCTTCTTCAAGCAGAACAAATAACACACAAAAACAAAGAAAAACAAAGAATGAACAGACAGTCGTTGATCTCTTCGATTTGGATGCAAAATTGGCCGTTTTTTGTTTGCTCGCGCACGTACATATTCGTTGTGTGATTTTGGATAACTAGGGATAGTGCCCGTAGTTTGTGCTGGCATACTTATTGATTCTTCAGTATTATATCTTAATCATCCCAGGTTTAGCTCTTTTTTCCGATTTTCTTCCTTTTTCGATAATGTACACTTTATCGTGCTATTTTCCACTCGATATTCGACAGTTTTGAAATCCTATATGGTATTGTTGCCATGCGTCGTAATGTTATTCTAGAAGACTTCTCCTACCCATTGGTCAGTTTGTTCCAAACCCTTGAAAATAGTGTGTCTCCGCCCTCCACTCTTTCTAAACAGTTTGTGATTGCGTGAATGAATGCCTCGTTTCATTATTCATCAGTCTTTCATCGAACTCGTGAATCTGCCTACCTATTTTTCAGTATGTTTCATCTCCAAATCAAAAGAAGAAGTATCGAAATGTTGAAAATGTTTTCAGTTTTTTTCGTGTGGGGGGGGGGGGGGGCTGTGGTGTGTGTGTGTGTGTGTGTGTGTGTGTGTGTGTGTGTGTGTGTGTGTGTGTGTGTGTGTGTGTGTGTGTGTGAGTCTCTGTGTCTATAATCAGCTCTACGCTGGGTTTCCGGCAACGTCCATTCCTTGGACGCGACAGCGTCACTGCCGCCATTGGCAAAGCAGCAGACAGAAGTTATTCCTTCTCCAGCATGACTTTAGCAGACAGGAATTCCAAACACTGAGCAACGAGCAAAGCAGGAAGAAGGTTCTGTTCGCCCGCTTCGGTTGGCATTGAACGATAACGGCGATGACGATGTCAGCTGGTTCAGGATGGGAGGAAGAGGGTACAAAAAAAGGACATACATAAAGACTCTCACACGTAAACATGAAGCCATTATCCCCTCCCCGCCCCTACCCAAACCCTTACTAAACCCCATTCCCGCCTCTCCCTGATAAAGCTAGGCAAGTCGAGGTTGGTCAACCTAGGAACTGGAATCTACGCTTTTTAGATCGACTGCATCATTTCCGTCTAGTGCATGCCCCATCATTTCCAGAACACTATGTGCTGTGGTTCGCCCACTTGTTGTAGGAGTGCTGTAGTGTGGCATCGTGGTGTGCAGTTTACTGTACTGCACTTCGCCCTACAATACTATAGACCAAAGAACTGTACGCTGTACTTTCCTTGTGCTTTAGCGTTGTATTTTTTGCCTTGTTTTCTGTGTTGTAATAAAAGCAATGCATACTTAAAAGATGCTATTCCTGAGAAGAAAATGCAAAGTTACCTGCTTCTTGCTTGCACGAACTACTTTAACCTTTGGATGTTTTCGACAAAATGTATTCATGTACATCTCCTTCCATTATACTTTTCATTCTACATATGCTAAGCTAGATTTACGCAGTGTGCGCGCGCGCGCGCGCGTGTGCGTTTGTGTGTGTGTGTGTGTGTGTGTGTGTGTGTGTGTGTGTGTGTGTGTGTGTGTGTGTGTGTGTGTGTGTGTGTGTGTGTGTGTGTGTGTGTGTGTGTGTGTGTGTGTGTGTGTGTGTGTGTGTGTGCATGTATGCTTGCGTGTGTGAGTGCGTGCATTCGTGCGTATGTGCGTGCGTGCGCGCGCATGTGTGTATGTGTTTACGTGTGTTTGTCTGTCTGTCTGTCTGTCTGTCTATGTGTGTCTGTGTGTGTGTGTTATTGTACGCATGTGTGTGCGTCTTGTCTGTCTCTCCGTGTCTCTGTGTGGGTTGGTGTGTGTGTGTTATTGTACGCATCTCTGCGTTCTCTCTCTCTCTCTCTCTCTCTCTCTCTCTCTCTCTCTCTCTCTCTCTCTCTATATCTCTATCTATCTCTATCTATCTATCTATCTATCTATCTCTCTGTACGTGTGTGTGTGTGTGTGTGTGTGTGTGTGTGTGTGTGTGTGTGTGTGCGTTCGCGCGCGCGCGCGTGCGTGTGTGTGGTGTGTGTGTGTATGTGTGTGTGTGTGTGTGTGTGTGTGTGTGTGTGTGTGTGTGTGTGTGTGTGTGAATTTCGGTGAAATAGTGGTTCCCTGACCATCCACCGTACAGACTAATGGTCTGAAAAACGGGGACAGCGGAGGGTGGGAGAGAGACAAGCAGAGAGTGGGCGGGGTGACAGCCTCCAGTGTTTCGATGACAACCTGTGGCATCATCCTAGACTCGTTGGGAACCTTTTCTCCTCCACTGGCTATGATACCCAGTGCTCTGGTCCGTTCTAACAACTCTAGAAATACAAAGAGGCGTTATATGGAGATCTGTGCTTCAGAAATCGATTTACTCCACTGCACCACCACCACTCCTCTCTCTCTCTCTCTCTCTCTCTCTCTCTCTCTCTCTCTCTCTCTCTCTCTCTCTCTCGTCTAGTAGTAGTAGTAGTAGTAGTAGTAGTAGTAGCAGCAGCAGCAGTAGTAGTAGTGGCGGTAATAGTAGTAGGCAGGCAGGGAAAGAGGAGATGACCTGGGCGTCCAGGGATGGAAAGAAAGAGTGAGAGAGCGAAAAAAAAAAAGAGACAGACAGAAAGACAGAGACCAAGAGACAGACACAGACAGACACAGACAGATAGAGATACAGAGTCAGACAGAGACAGACAGACAGACAGACAGATATACAGAGAGACAGACAAACAAATATGCCGACAGACAGAGAGGTAGAGACAGAGACAGACAGACTAACTGACTGACTGACAAACAGACAGAGAGAGACAGAGAGAGAGAGAAACAGATACAGACAGACAGACAGAGAACGAAAATGTGGCAGCAACAGACCAGCAACGATTCTACAAAACATGGGCCATTTCACCCACACACACACAAAGGATGGAGTCTGACACGATGTTGTCAACGTTCCCTTCTCTCCTCCCAATGGGAAAACGCTGTTCAGTCCAGAGAAATGACGCCCTTTCCCCCACCCATCTCCCAACTATGGCACGGCGTGCAGACGGAAGATAATGATGAGCTGGAAGACAAAGATACGATTGGGGACTGTTCTGACAGTCGGTATACTCCAGCTTTGCTGTGTGCGTGATGCCATATGGCTTTTTTGACTTAAGAGAATATGAGGGCTACGGAACTGTTGTGGCTCTACTGTTGATGCAGCAGACGAGCTAATGTTTGTTCTTAAGCATGGTCTGTTGGGTTGTTTTATTTCTGAAGGTTGCTTCGTGACATGGAAGCGGAAAAGAGGCTGTGGCTAACAGCCAAATTCTCTCTCTCTCTCTCTCTCTCTCTCTCTCTCTCTCTCTCTCTCTCTCTCTCTCTCTCTCTCTCTCTCAGTACGCAGGAGAAAGAAAGGAGTTTGGGGAAGAGATGCCCTGGAAGTCCAGGGGTGGAAAGAGACAGCAAAAGAGAGAAAGAAACAGAGAAAGAGAGACAGACAGACAGACAGAGAGCGAGACCAACAAAGACACACAGACAGAGAGTTATACAGGCAAGCAGATAGACAGACAGACAGACAGAGACAGATAGACAGACAGACTAACTGACTGACTGACAGACAGATAGACAGACAACTGCAAATAGAGTTACATTCTCTCAGGTTATGGGACATGATAAATTCGCAATGTGTGCATGCGTCATTTGGTCAAGAGAAGTGACATCAAACCCAATGCATGCAGATCTGAATCGATCGATGATGACAACAAATGAAGTCGAACTGTTAGTAACAATGTCTTCATCACAGGCGCGCCATTTTACTCACATGTTTTGCTCTCTCCCCCTCTCTCTCTCTCTCTCTCTCTCTCTCTCTCTCTCTCTCTCTCTCTCTCTCTCTCTCTCTCTCTCTCTCTCTCTCTGATCGAACTTTCAAGCTGACTGCTTTCCAGGAAAAAAAAATCAGGTGAAGATAACGCATGTCTTTCCGATGCAGAGTTCACTTTGTTCAGTTTCTGGGTCAAGCAAATAGACCTAGAGCGTCAAACATTTGATTTGAAGCACACGTCGGGATAATGATCGGAGTATTGACTGTGCTGCATGACAGGGGCACCGTTTCACGCACATGTTTTGGCATTTTCTCACTGTGATTGATCTGTGAAGCTGCCTGATGGGGCCAAATTGCTCGGGGCGTGCCCTCTAGCGGCGTCTGTCCCATGAAAATGGCGGGGTCGCTTTGTTGAATGCGATCTCTAAAACAAATCACCTCCTTAGCAGGTTTCCGAACATCGTCTGTTCACGGTTTTGTCTCGTCACGTGTGTGTTTAGGTGATTGTTCACTAGAAATTAAAGTATTTCACCATTGAAATGTTATCATTGACGTACCTTTCACGAAGAGCACTCGTGACACATTGCACAATAAGGCGTGATACCCTCGGACGAAGAAGAACATGGTGGCAGCCGAGGTCCATTATGTTTACAAGCACTCTCGAAGGTGTCCAACTATGACTTTGACCTTTGACCTAAAACTTTGAATTCTGATGGAAATCACTTTAGTATCATGGTCAGTCACTATTCGGTCGGAGTGTGGGTGCACTAATGCTTTGGAAGGGTCCATCTCTAAAATCTTGCATCGCAAGGAGGAGCGTGCGCGTGCATGCATGTGTGCGTGCGTGCGTGTGCGCGCGCGTGGGGTGGGTGGGCGGGTGTGCGTGTGGGTGGGTGGGTGGGTGTGGGGTGCGTGCGCGAGCGTGTGTGTGTGTGTGTGTGGTACTTCCTACATATTCCGATAAAAACAATCCAACTTCAACTTCATTGTAAAGTGTACAAATGTGTTAGTTTTATACTATCTCAACTTGCAACTTCAGTTGCAGAACAACTAGACATATCTTTGGGCCTAGTTGTGTAAACCGTTGTGTGGGTACCTGCACTGGGGTTAGCATGCGAAGTATGCGCTGAAAAGGTTTTAAAAAAAAAAAAAGAAAAAAAAGGTAAGCGACGCATTACACTTTTCAAGACAAAGCATGGTCCTTTGCTATTTTTCTATGCACGTCGCTTTCTTGAATTCAAGTTTATGGCAAAGAGACCTTCTGTCCTCCCTTCCTTCTTCCGGCCCGCCATGCGGCATGCTGGGATCGATTTCCGGTGGGGCCGTATGAGGGTGTTAACCTCGATCAATGGCGGGATGTGGAAGCGGCAATAAAATGGAGTTTCCATTTAATTGCATATTAGACTCTCTCCATTGAATCTTTAAACTGTCTTCTTTATCGCAGTTCATTCTGTTGTGCCCTGATTCTTTTTCTGCTTTGCCTTTACAGGTATCGTACTCTGTAGTTTGTTTGATCTAGAAAAATTGCGCTAGTGTGTGTCTGTGTGCGCGCGCACATGTGTGTGTGTGTGTGTGTGTGTGTGTGTGTGTGTGTGTGTGTGTGTGTGTGTGTGCGTGCGTGTTGTGTGTGTGTGTGTGTGTGTGTGTGTATGTGTGTGTGTATGTGTGTGTGTGTGTGTGTGTGTGTTGTGTACGCACGTCTGCTTGTGTGTGTATGTGTGTGTGTCCGCGTGTCTGTGTGTGTCTGTGCGTGTCTGTATATGCGTGCTTAGTTGTTGTATGGTTGTTGTTGTCGTTGTTGTCGATGATGATTTCAGGTTTGTGCATGGACAGCAGAAGAGAAGACGGTTTTGTTAGTGTCCCACCACAATGATGTAAATGTTGTGAATAACATTTATAACATCAAAAGTCACAATGGGGCAAAATCATGACTTTTTTTTTAACTCCAACAAATCAGCTAAACTTCAGTTATTTTACACTTTTCTCCACCTATCCCAATCTACATTGTGTGCGGAGGAGGGGCCCAATTTGAAGCCTCTCAAGTCATGCTGTTTCCAGCGGACCATGGACGCCGCGTCCAGAGTATGAATGCAGCAGTATCCGTGGCTTCATACCATGAGAGTTTTAAGGATGATCAGTTTATTCTGTTGCCGCTAGGAAGGAAATGTTTCACTGCGCATTTTTATGGAAAATGACCCCATCCGAGACTCCTCTCCACGTACCACAAAGAACACTCATATGACACTCCCCTACCACCTGTGCCCCCTTCCCCCAAAGTCGCATTTGGATTCTCAGGTTCCCTACCAAATGAATACACCAAAGCAAGAACGAGCGAGCTGATCTACTGAAAGGGAAGCATTGAACTGCAAATTTGTTAAACACCTTCAAGGAAAACTCGAACAGGAAAAGGGGGTTGTTTTTTGGAGTGGCTCTCATTTTCTTTTGGTTAACCTTGATTAAAATGCGTTCCCTAAAGCATTACGTTTTGCCTTTTACCACAGTTCAGTGGTGCAGCTCTGGTGAGGGTTTTGAAGCGGGATGTGGATTTTGTTCCTTTGTTTGTTTTGATGAATGTATGTAATACATCCAGTCATGCCAGTAAGGCCAATGAGCAGGCAGAGGCTGAAGGATTATGCAGGGAGAAGAAATGGCTTAGGAACTTCTTTGAAATCCCATGAAACGTGGTTTGATTTACACACACACACACACACACACACACACACACACACACACACACACACACACACACACACACACACACAACACACACACACACACACACACACACACACACACACGCACGCACGCACGCACGCACGCACACACACACACACACACACACACACACACTAACAAGTACAAGCACAGGCACACACACACACACACACACACACACACACACACACACACACACACACACACACACAGGTAAGGTAGGTAGATAAGTACGTAGATATGTACGTAGGTAAATAGATAGATAGATAGACAGATAGACAGACAGACAGACAGACGGATAGGTATGATGAATAGTAACAATAAATAATGAATAGATAAAAATGAATAAAAAAACAACAAACCATAAATAATGAATTCATAATACGTATTTGTATCCTTCCACAGTCTTCTAACAACTGTACATCCAGAGATCATTAGTCTGAATCCTAACCAAAGTATCTCACTGTGACAATCCCCGTCCTTCCAACTCTCCCTGCCTCTGAGTTGCATGGGATGCCAGTTAAACGGTAAGACGGCTTTAGAACTCAACAGTCGGATTCTATCCACGTCACCAAAGCGACTTTGAAAGTGTTGTTCAACGTTCTGACTGACACCCTGCAGACCCTGTATTTTGGGGTCTGCTTGACGCTTACGACACATCAGGAAGTGAAGTGCAAAGAGTATTGATAATCGATTTTTCCTACCTTAATTTCCTTCCCCGACACCGAATTTCCTTATCTACTCCAACGCCTTTTTTTGCAAGATCGCTTCGTGTCAAAGCCCACAACGTCAGCAGACTCATGATATTTCTGTGACGCGGTGATGTGTTCACTGCAGGAGAGACGTTCTTTCTGGCTTCACGAGTAACCACTTACTGCCTTCAGTGATAAGTGGTCTTGATGGTGCTCCACCAACGTTGAATAACATCTGGCACCACTGACCATCGTCAAACTAATGCGGCAGCTGTACAGTTTTACCGTGGTCACTGGGCCCTCACACTGACCATTTCCTTTCCGCTGTATTCGCTGGAACTTGGTGTGACTGTGTGTGGGCACGTCAGGGTGTGGGGGCAAGGAAACAACGCCACGGGAGACAGCAAAAAGACTTCCGAAGCTGTGAAGTAAGAGAACGATCTCTGCACAGGGCAGTAATGGCGACGATGCAAGAGACAACCCAGGCATGCCAGTGCACATGGTTGGGACACATTTGTCGCATGTCACCAGCTCACCGCCCAGAGCAGCTGGAGACAGCCCAGGGGAAAAGAAACTGAGGGCGACCCAAAGAAATCTGGCATGCATCAGGCGAGACAGAGCCAGTAGCCAGAGGACGGACTCTCATGACGGCCCCAAAGCACCAGCAGAAAGTACCAACTATTCTTTTTTCAGTTCTGGCACTGTTCCTTATTCAGTTATGACTTTGCCTAGCACTGTGCGCGGTCGTTCTACTATTACTACATCAGTAGGAGTTTTTATTTGAGGCTTTTTTGTTATTGATGTGAAGCAAAATCAAGTTTCTTCAACTCACATCTACATTTTCAATGGAGTTTATCTATTCGTGTTTTTTTTTATTTCAGCAATTTGATTTTGATGATTTTTTTAAACAACTAATATTTCACTCGTAATTATTTTTTTAACAGTTTTCAGCACATGGAATAGATGGTTTGAATGGTATGCTGGGCTTTTAGCGGCAAGAACCAACTTGGACAGATTTGCATTTCACTGGTGTTATGGTATCATCAGGATTTAATCTCTTCTGATGATCCTGAATGGGTCTTTTTGTTGTAATAACCATTGATTCACAATTGCGCTCTCTCTCTCTCTCTCTCTCTCTCTCTCTCTCTCTCTCTCTCTCTCTCTCTCTAACTCAGGATTACATCCTGTTATGTGCCCGTCACAGATCTTCTCAGAACAAATGGGGCCTTCAGAAAGTCTGCCACTCTTGCCTGTTGTCCAGACAACTGATTTACCCACAATAAAAGAGGTCAGCCCACCCCTGCAGCCAGGCAGTCTAGCTGTCCCTAACGGCCAGCAATCGCAGCCACACAACTGGCGGCATTGAACAGTGGTGCTGGTTAACTGCAGGGCTGTCAGAAATAATCATGTTGACATAACAGAGCCAGTGCTTCATCTGAACAGGACTCTCTCTCTCTCTCTCTCTCTCTCTCTCTCTCTCTCTCTCTCTCTCTCTCTCTCTCTCTCTCTCTCTCTCTCCTCTCTCTCTCTCTCTCTGCGGGCAGTTTTTCAAGCTTTGGTATCATAGCCAGTCCAGTATCACGATCCTGTATTGATTCACCAAATAAAGGCCAGTTGTAAATGAATCAAGTGTATGTAACAACGATTTCATGACATTTGTTTTGACTGGACAAATCATTCATTAAAACGGTACTGCATATAGGAGTATCGAAAAAATAATGTGGATGTATGGATATATGGTGTGTTTCTTACGTCACAGAATGCATAGACTCCCAACATGCATTCCTAAGCGGTATACTGTCATACCCCCGGAAGTGGGAGGGGGGGGGGGGCTGTGAGAGGGAGGGGTGGAGGTAGGGTACGGGACTGCTGAAAAACATGAATCAAGTATACAAGAAGTGTTCCTCCCTTCCAGATTGGTTAGCGTGTCTCTGTTCTGTCAGTTTGAGTCAAGTAACCTTTAAATGATAATTTCAGGCTTTTCCGGACACATCTACAAATGGACGAACATCTAGACAAACACGGCTATGCTTCGGGGACTTCTTGTTTCCTTCTTTCGTTGTTGTTGTTATAGTCTTCATCTTTAATCTTCGTCACAAATGGGCCTGCAGATAGATCTAGACTTCACATCCACCTCCAACTTCACATACGCCTTTCTGGCTGTTCCATGTCCCCTCATTCACATTTCTACCGCCATTCTTTGCACTGTCTCGCCATGTCATTCTCCTCCTTTTGCCTCGTTTCTCGTTAAATATGTCATCTGTTTTTCTTTGCTTCAATTTTCCATCTTTTGCAGCAATTTGTGGGACAAGAGAACTCCATGCACTTCAAACGATAATGCGTTACATTGATTTGGCTTTGAGCTAAAGCTTTTACGCTAATGTTTGACGATCAGACCATGCCGTAAGCGGTAAAAATGAATACCCCCTCCCCACCTTTTATTTTCTTTCTTGCTGCCGTTGGTTCGAAGGAAGCTTTCAAGTCATGATTTGTTCATTGGTTCCTCGTGCTATACATTCGTCATGGAGCTCTGTGTGTGTGTGTGTGTGTGTGTGTGTGTGTGTGTGTGTGTGTGTGTGTGTGTGTGTGTGTGTGTGTGTGTGTCTGTCTGTCTGTCTGTCTGTCTCTCTGTCTCTCTCTCTCTCTCTCTCTCTCTCTCTCTCTCTCTCTCTCTCTCTCTCTCTCTCTCTCTCTCTCTGGGTGGGTGGGTGGGTATGGGTGTGTGAATTGATGCGTTCGCATATGGCGCGTGTGCGCGTGTTTGTGCGTTTGAGAGAAAGAGAGAGCGAGAGAGAGAGAGACACAGAGAGAGAGAGAGAGAGAGAGTGTGTGTGTGTGTGTGTGTGTGTGTGTGTGTGTGTGTGTGTGTGTGTGTGTGTGTGTGTGTGTGTGTGTGTGTGTGTGTGTGTGTGTGTGTGTGTGTGTGTGTTGTCAGTGTCTGCATTTTGTCAGTGTGTCTTGTGTTGCCATGTATGAACTTCTCCTGGAACGTCGCCCCCCAGTGGACCTCTACAACCTCTGCCTATTGGCAGCCACGAGACAGCTGTACAAGTAATCCCAGGATTTAGGCTTATTAGTCTGATTCTGCTGTTTAGTAGTTCTGATTCCCATATATCAAAACTTCCCCCTTTCAGTCTCTTTCGCGTGAAAAAAAAACTATCGCAACCCGGCATAACTGCGAATCAGCAAACTAGTATTACGGCTGGAAACCGTATCCGGATTTGGTTCCAGTGTTGTTATTTCATTCACTGAAGATTTCCATCTTGCGTTTTCACCAACTTCAGTATCCCCATTTCATCACCTGGGTCTATTTACTGTGCAAGTCTGTGCTATTCTGGTCGCTTACTGTCGTGTCCATTTCAGTCTGATCAATTGGTTCACGAAGCAGTGTTAGTCTTCAGTCTGCGATTCTCTCTCTCTCTCTCTCCCTCTCTCTCTCTCTCTCTCTCTCTCTCTCTCTCTCTCTCTCTCTCTCTCTCTTCCAACCGTCATTGTTCCACTAGTGATTATATCAGCATACAGAAAAAAAAACGTTTCAAAAGTGACACTACTGACACAAGCAAAACATACTAAAAAGAAAGAAACAAAAATATCTCTCTCTCTCTCTCTCTCTCTCTCTCTCTCTCTCTCTCTCTCTCTCTCTCTCTCTCTCTCTCTCTCTCTCTCTCTCTTTTCACACCTTAGTCCTGAAGGTATTGCTTTCCACGGCTGCTAGCAAACGGCTGTGCAGAAGAAAACTGACATCGTCTTATGACAGAAACCTTCAGGAGTCAGCTTACATAGCTCTACCCGCCCAAGGCATCAGCATCTGGGCCAAATCTTCCCCCAACCCCTCCCCACTGATAACAACATCAAGACGGCACCTACCTCGTTGTCTTTTTACCGGAATTCAGATTACCGAAAAAGGCTAAAAGCTTACGTCCACGGTAAAATGAGACAGCGTGCCGGAGGCTCTGTCGGGAAAATCCAGTACTGAAATTGAGGGAGACTGTCTTGGCTAATAGTTTGGTGTTGGCTATCTGTTTCTTCTGAATCTGATTCTGCTGCTTGCTTGTTTGATTCATCAGTTGTTGGTTGCTTGAGTGAGTGAGTGTGTGTGTGTGAATGAGCTGATGTACTCCTCCCTCAGAATACGATTCATATGCTTGCTAATTTGACAGATGAGATGATCGTCAAATTGGTTGCACTGATGTAATGAATCATTTTTGATTTGTTTAAAGAAATGTAGGGACGAATTTATTTACTGTGCTGATTGGGTAATTGCTAAAATTATCCCATCAGCACAGTAAATAACTGTGTCTCTTTTTTTTTCTTTTTCAGCTTTTCTGTTTAACCTTTGGGTTTAGCTGCAACTACAATTGTGACAGAAAGCGGCCGACTATGGACGTTCATCCGAAGAGAGCTAAATGTATCTCCGGATAACCACATCCATCATCCTTGGTGAGTTTGTGCCGAAGTCGCTGGTACTGGCAAATTCATGGTAACTGTTGTCGGGGGGGTCTTGGTGGTGCTCCCTCACGCTGGCTCCGCCGCTTTGAACAATCACTGTCGTCAGCGGGGACATGGTAGCGTTCCCTCACGTTGGCTCCACAGCTTTGAGCAATCATTGTCGTCAACAGGGGGGTCTTGGTGGTGTCGTCAGTGGGGGGGTCTTGGTGGTGTCGTCAGCGGGGGGTCTTGTGGTGTCGTCGTCAGCAGGGGGACATGGTGATGTCCTGCGCGAGCTGGATCAGCGAACACCATCGAAGTGACTCGTCCAGCGAAGTGACTCGTCAGCAGGGCTGGGTCTCCTTTGCTGGGTCTCCTTATGACGACTTGATAGTGTCTGCTGCCTGTGGATTACTGCGCCAGGGCAGGACAATCCTGGTTGTGGCTGTGAGACTTTGCTGGGTCTCCTTATGACGACTTGATAGTGTATGCTCCCTGTAGATTACTGCGCCAGAGCTGAGGCAGGACAAGCCTGGTTGTGGCTGTGGACTTTGCTGGATCTCCTTATGACGACTTGATATTGTCTGCTCCCTGTGGATTACTGTGCCAGGGCCGAGACAGGACAAGCCTGGTTGTGGCTGTGGAAGGGAGGCCGGAATGGGTGACGTTGGGGTAATGCCATTCAAGTGCCACAGAAAATGAGACCAAAAAAAAAATCCATATAAATTGGTAAAAGAGCATGGCAAACAATTCATGCAGTCAAGTATACGTAAGGACAATGCTGCATTGTGTAGTCTATATACAGGGAAGATAGACAGATTGAGAGTAGTGTCGAGGATTAGGTGCATACAGGGTATGAGCTTTGTGCCGTGCTTTAGAGGGTGTGAGCTTTCATGGGCACCTGCCTCTCGTGATGTACAAATCATTGTTCATTGGCATCATCAAAATGAAAGGCAGAGACTGCGTATATTGAAGAATTCCAGGTTCAAAAGCACATCACCGCTAGTAGTACGAAGTGTTTTCCTTCAGGCTCAAGGTCATGTGACTTGTAGCTTGAAACGATGCCGGCACAGACTGTTGGAACGCAGTCGATCTGATTCTGGGTGGATCTGATTCTGGTGGAACTATGATGAACAGTCAGGAGAGAAATACTGCCACAGAAATAACACAACGAATGTTGAAGTCAGGGAAACAGTTGACGAAGTTGAAAGATCGAGGGAAAAGTCGGTAACAAACGAAAGGGGGAAAATATTGTGAAAGAAAGAAAAAAACAAGGCCAAGAACCTACAAATCAGAGGGTAACACACAGATAAATGGCGGTCCGTCCATCAGAACATTGAAGAATGAATTACCCAGCAAAAAAACTTCAGCCAACATAAAACATATTTTACTCAACTAGAATCTGTTGATTTGAATACTTGAGAGGACAGACAGACAGACAGACAGAGGCAGACAGAGACAGAGAGAGAGAGAGAGAGAGAGAGAGAGAGAGAGAGAGAGAGAGCATACTGAGACAGAGAGACAGAGAGAGACAGAGACCGAAAGAGAGAGAGCAGAACGTTCGCTTCCTTCCAACTAAAGAAATCTTATCGAATCCTCAAGGAGTAAGCCCCGATTACAGCATGACAAGTTCAGGG
>JADBJO010000101.1:1010000-1012500 GCA_016801955.1 Conus betulinus | reverse complement strand
TTTGCTAACATATGACAATAATAAGTGATAGAACAAAAGACTTTTCTGTGCATCGCAAGGACAAACAAGAAACAAAACAAACAAAAGCCTTACTACACGAGTGAACTTGGCCATTTACGGTCGCATTCACCAATGCGGCAACAACAAAAAATCGCGAAGGGAGCAATGAAAAGGGCATGATTCTATGTGTCCAGACAATGATGATTAGTGAAGTAAGATGTTATCAAGACCAGAACATGCAACGATCAGTGTTGTGCCGGCCAGGTCAAGAGATGTCCAACGTGTAACTGTAAACGGACTCGTGAAACCGTGCTTACGAAAAGACCCAAATAAAGCCACGCCAACCAAACAGGTGAACAGTAAACAACACTGCGGCAAATCTGTCAAACACTTTACCTTTTGATTACGTGACGTCATCAGCTCCTTAAGGGAAAGACGTGGTTTGGATGAACTTCTTTCCGTTTCACAGAGAAACCTTATCCCCCCCCCCCCCCCCCCCCCCCCCCCCCCCCCCCCCCCCCCCCCCCCCCCAGCCCCCCCCCCCCCCCCCCCCCCCCCCCCCCCCCCCCCCCCCCCCCCGTGCCATGGATTAGAAACTGCCATGGAATTGCACATGGATTGATTGTCACAGACTCTTGTGTCGTCGGTCCGTGCCATGGATTAGAAACTGCCATAGAGTGCACAGACTCTTGTGTCGTCGGTCCGTGAAAAATATAAGGCCCAAAATAATGGATGACAAGCATGCTAAAAATCCTTCACTGTCTGTCGTCTAATACAGCGGGGGGTGTCAGAAGTGTGTGATGGCAGGCACCTATTGTGCCGAAGCTTCTTTCTATTATTTACATTGATATTTATTATTTTCATGTTGTCTGAGGACATTTCTCAGACAAGTCCGTCACTGCCTTAACACTCGAAATATTAGTTTCTCGTCATTTTCAGTATGATGTATATAGCTGCAGATCGCGCAAACAGCAACAATGTACGGTTAAAACTGGAAAAATAGTGTAATGATAAATGCCCTGCTGAAAGGAAAATTGAATGTGTGTATATGTGCGTGTGTGTGCACGCACGCGTGCGCGCATGCATGCATGCATGCAGAATGTTGTGTGTGTGTGTGTGTGTGTGTGTGTGTGTGTGTGTGTGTGTGTGTGTGTGTGTGTGTGTGTGTGTGCGCGTGCGAGTGTGTGTGCGCGCGCGCGCTCAGGTACATGCTTTTTCAGGCTTTTCCATACCAAAACACGCTTTTTCCCCACATGTACCTATTGTGGACGTTCGTGTCTCCTGTAACTGATGGGCAGTTTATCATATTTATTCCCTCCTTTGAGGAATGAGAGAAAACTTTGCCACCATCCTCCTCCTATCCCCCCCCCCCCCCCCCTCCCATGATGACACACATGAAATGGTTGGGGATCAGCCCTACCTTTGGCGGGATGCCAGTGCCGGAAAAAACAGGCCATGAGCAGTGAACCGTTAACAGATCACACGTCCCTCACTGTGCCATGGTCCATTAACAGCCAATGGACCGTGTCTCTGCAGTGTGTGACGTCATGCAGCCTCGTCACGCACCGGCGCCGATGACGTCAGAGGGAAAAAAACACTGAAGCCTACCCAACTGCCTACGTTGATCTGTTCCACGTTTTCCCTCTCTCTTGCACGTGGTCACCAAAGCCTGTGAACGTAACTAACTGTGTTAATTAGGAAGTGGAAAGGAAACTGATCACCGCTGCTTCCATCCTGGCAGATTTCAAGTGTTTGTGTTGATATGTTTTGGCGCTTTGTATTGTGTTATTGTGGGCAGTATTGCGTCGAGATCTAAAACTAAAACTTCGAGAGTTACAAAGAGATTTAGTTTCCTTTCAAGCATATTTATCCAGCTGCAGACTATGGAAACTGGACAATATTATTTTAAACAGTACGGAATGTTACCATAGGCCATACCCAAAGCGTAGCGTGTGCGTGCACACGTGTGTGTGTGTGTGTGTGTGTGTGTGTGTGTGTGTGTGTGTGTGTGTGTGTGTGTGTGTGTGTGTGTGTGTGTGTGTGTGTGTGTGTGTCCTATATTTTCTGTGCAAGCATGCAGCTTAAATGTCAGCGTGATCGTTATCTCTGGACATAATTCAGTAGGCCTATATAATGCTACTTACATTTCATTGTAATCGTTATCTCTGGACATGATTCAGTAGGCCTATATACCCTACTTAATTTCAACGTCATCGTTATCTCTGAACGTAATCAGTAGGCCTATATCCCCTACTTAAATTTCAACGTCATCGTTATCCCTGAACATAATTCAGTAGGCCTATATCCCCTACTTAAATGTCAACGTGATCGTTATCAGTGGACATAATTCAGTAGGCCTATATCCCCTACTTAAATTTCAACGTCATCGTTATCCCTGAACATAATTCAGTAGGCCTATATATCCCTACTTAAATGTCAACGTGATCGTTATCAGTGGACATAATTCAGTGTATCATATACTTAGATTTCAAAGTTATCC
>JADBJO010000101.1:997500-1007500 GCA_016801955.1 Conus betulinus | reverse complement strand
GTTTGTATGCTCAAAGCCAGGCTTCGCTAGGCAAATCGGTTTTCTTCAAGCCACCGTTCTCTCTTCCATGCCATCTGAACCTGCTTTTCTCCTTCCTGGGTAATGTGCCTCTGCAGCCCTTTGCTGTTGCACTGCATTTTGCAGTATTGCGTACCATGAGTTTTCTTTACATTCTTTGCTGCTAAATGCTGTTTTCGCTGGAGTGCGAACGTCACCACAATGATGTCACCCATTTGTTTCTTCTTCATGATCTGACTGCAATTATGTTCAAGTCTCTTGTCAGAACGTGTTTGTGAGTAGAATCTTCAAACTTGGTTGGGATGGACATGTAACTTGCCACGGCGCCCCCTCCAAGGCCATCTTCCAGGGACGGAGGATGTTATGCGGTTTAGCCCTCCTTGTGATCCTCACGTATAGATCAAGCTTTTTTCTCTGGGTATCGTTGGTTGACGCTTTAGAAAAATAAGAGCTCAACTAACCACCAAGTGTCTGGAAGCGTAGTTCCCACGATGAGAGATTTCAACCGCTTTTCTACCGATGAAGCATATCCCAGATTCACACCAAACAAGTCCCTGAAAGACCGTACTGCTTATAACGCGCCTGTGTTCTGTTAAACATGACTGGCATCAGCTGTGGAGATCTTTGGCACTCTTCTGACCATGGACTGACGATGAGGAGGGTGGCTTCTGTTTGCTGTTACCGCAGATTCTTCCATAAAATTTTGCCGCATCGTGCTTTGTTGTGTTGAATCGTTCTGCCAGTTCATGATGAAATCTGCACTCGGAATCTCAGGGTATAGGTGCAGTCGATCGAAAGACCAGCTCTCAGACCAGTACTTACAGTTAAAGTAGGGGAAACAATCCTTGCCCCTCCTACACCCCACCCCCACCCTCCTTTTCCGTGCAAGACTCGAACCAAGGAGTAGGGGGTTCATTGCTGTTAGGCAAGAGCGTTATGGACATGAAAGAATGGTGGAGGGACGTCTGGTGGTGTCCAACACACAACAGGCTAAAAGGTCTCTCGTAAAAGATCATATTGAAGCTGTGCGCCTGTATTAGGTATCAAAGGATGTTTGGTCCAGTCAGCTGACCTGCAGCAACGTAGATCACGCTGCCCATGGAGTATTAGTTCTGATAGAGGTGATGTCAAAACTTAGTGTCGATCAAAATGAATATCAGAACTACCGGTGAGTGTAGGGACACGTGTTGCAGGCCTGTGCAGCCTAAGAAAGCGAGCACAAATTACGAGACCCACACTCTTCTTCCTACACACACTCAATCATAAAAGCAGACGAGAAGCAGCATGGTCTGAGCAGGCCATTTGCAGACTGGGTGTCACAACTATTCAAGGCACAAATAAAGAAAACAAATGCCGTCATCTTCGTTGAAAATTTTCTTCGGCAAAGTGAGTTTTTTACTTTCTGTACATGAAAGCTGCGGCTCGTTCTATGAAATTCATCTGTTGACGTCAGAAAACTGTCTCCACAGACTGAACCAGATTTTGTATCTATGATGAATTCTTGGACACATGCAACTGGTTGCCATGGGAATGGACACGCTGAGAAGGGGCGATGAGGCATCACTCTGAGGCTGTAACGGCTATAGAAGCTGAGTGAAGAGGAAAAACCAAATCTCTGTGAGGAAGTGTGCTAATGTACCCGAGCATGCAGATCATAGAGAATAATAACAAAACTGTAAAAAAAAAAAAAAAAAAAAAAGAAATGTATACAATGGTGACATATATGACAGTGAACAACCCTGGAAAAAAAAAAAGAAAGAATGTATGCAATGGTGACATATATGACAGTGGACAACCCTGAAAAAAACAAAAGAAAGATGCATGCAATGGTGACATATATGACAGTGGACAACCCTGAAAAAAAAAAGAAAGAATGTATAAATGACATATATGACAGTGGACAACCCTGAAAAAAAGCAGAAAGAATGTATGCAATGTATACAATGGTGACATATATGACAGTGATTCCATTGAACCGTCCTAGCCCCAGTCATTGTGAAACAGTGATGGTACTATGGCAAGACCTTGTCACAACTGTCCTGAATGAAGTAAAACACACAGTCATATTGTTAAAGGACGGTCTGTTGTATTGAAAAATTGATGGCAAGAAGAATAAAGAAACCATTTCTGATTTAGCAGTTTCCCAAGTATAACCAGAACTGTGAGAAGACTGATGATGCGCTGAGGAGTGTTTGCCGGCTTTGAGATGGTCACAACGTTGCATCAGCGTGATTTCAATATGTAAATTGGAAACGGGTCTGTGTTTCAGGTAACAATGTTCAGGGTCCCGAAGCCCAATCGCTGTAAAAGAAATTGAGGCTTTCGGACACTGCACGTGTCCAGGGCACGGCTTTATAGCAGACAGAGCCCTTTCCTCCTGCTGCCTTAACTTTCCGTGGACTTGAGTGATTCAAACTCACAAGGTTTGAAAACTGTCAAAATCTCTGCAGCCGAACTGTCAGCTCTGCAGCCCTGTCTGGCCTTCTTACCAAGGGCACTGGTGTGTCACAGTGAGAATCAATAGCTGTCTTCGGAAGAAGACTCTTTACTGCCATGGCTAGACACAAGAGAGAAGTTAACCCTGTTCCAGTGTCACGGGAAAGCCGGACACTGGGTAATGAGCGAGCAGGGAGACGGTCCTGTTGGTCAGCTTTGGTGGGCAAGTGATTCGTGACAGTGCGGACAATGTCAGTTGATTCAGGATGGCAGGAGGAGCATGGAAGAAGGACATAATGTACATACGTACACACGTAAACACGTGGTCATCATTCTGCCCCCCCCCCCCCCCTCCTCCCCCCTCCCGCCACTCCACACCTTCCCCCTGCCCCCATCCCTATCCACCACCCCCAACTCCCAATCTCTCAACAAAAAAAATAGATGAGGGTGGATCAACAAAGGAAATGGAGTTTACGTTTGCTGGTCAATGAGCTTTTTATCCATTTCGCGCTTGTCCCACCATTCCCAAAAGTCCCTTTACTGTGATTCCACCGCCGGCTCTAGCAACGTTGTCGTGCAGGATGATGTTTTGTAGTCTACTGCACTGTACTACGCGCTATACAAGACACTCCGGTAGAAAACTGAACTGTATTGCTTCACTGTTGGTGAGTTTTACTGCGTTGCATTTTGTTGTATTGTTTCTGTTTCATAACAGCCTCGTGAAGTGTAAGACAGTATTCCTGGTAACACATGGCAGTCAAAATGCAATACGACCTTTTCCTTGCTTGTTCAAACAGCTGTGATCTCTTTCTATGTTGTTTTTTTTTCTGAGGAATGTATCCATGGACAACATCTCTCCACTTTTGTTTCTCCGTATGCTAAGCAAAAGTGTATCCTCTGTCTGTCTGACTGTCTGTCTGTCTGTCTGTCTGTCTGTCTGTCTGTCTGTGTCTGCGCGTGTAAATTTCATTTCGGCAAAATAGTGGTTTCCTGAAGAACACTTGCAGTGTAGACGAGAAAAAAAGAACTTTGTTTTTCTTGTTTTCAAAGCAAGATTGCAAATATGGGGGAAAGATCCCCGCGACGTCCACACATTGAGCGGACAGACAGACAGACAGACAGACCAATGAGTTCTGGCTGCAAAAGACCTGGAAAGGTTCAAAATAATGACTGGGCATTTTCAACCAAGCGCACATGAGACAGAGCCTGACACGCTGTCTTCAGCATTCTATTGTCCCCTCCTGACAGGGAAATACTGCGGAGTTCCAAATCATGACAGCCAGCCCCCACCTGTCTCCAGACAACGGCACAGCAATCAGACGAAAACCGATACAGAGTAGGAGGACATGATGCGATCGCGGACTGTTCAGATTCTCTAGATGTACTCTAGAGCCATTTCGTACACACTCTGCAGCATGAAAGCTGACTTTTCCCATGTTGTGTGCTGCTTTTCTTTTTTTTTTTTTTTTTTTTTTTGAATAAGAAAACATGAGAGCTACGGAACTGATCTGGCTATGCAAATTATACCACAGATGACCAGTGTTTCTCCTTAAATACAGAACGCCAATCATGTGTGTGTGTGTGTGTGTGTGTGTGTGTGTGTGTGTGTGTGTGTGTGTGTGTGTGTGTGTGTGTGTGTGTGTGTGCGCGCACGCGTACGCGCGCGTGTGTGTGTATATCTGTGTGTGTGTATGCGCGCGCGTGTTCGTGTGTGTCTGTGTGCGTGTGTGTTCATGTGTGTGTGTGTGCGCGCGCGCGTGGTGTGTGTGTGTGAAAGTAGTTTAGTGATATGGAAGAAGTGAAGTTGTTCCCGCCAGTAGTAAAACACATATTCTCTCTCTCTCTCTCTCTCTCTCTCTCTCTCTCTCTCTCTCTCTCTCTCTCTCTCTCTCTCTCTTTCTTTCTTTCTCTCTCTCTCTCCGTCTGTCTCTCTCTCTCTCTCTCTCTCTCTCTCTCTCTCTCTCTCTCTCTCCTCCTCCCTCTCTCTCTCTCTCTCTCTCTCTCTCTCTCTCTCTCTCTCATAAAAGTTGGTATGAGAAACAGGTAATGTTTTCTTTCAACTTTCTTTCCTTTGAAGCTAAAATTCTCTCTCTCTCTCTCTCTCTCTCTCTCTCTCTCTCTCTCTCTCTCTCTCTCTCTCTCTCTCTCTCTCTCTCTCACACACACACACACACACACACACACACACACACACACACACACACACACACACACACATTAACGTTGGCATGACAAACAATGTTTTGTTTGAACGCTTTCTGTTCGTTTGAAGCTGCAGCTTCAATTTTCTCTCTCTCTCTCTCTCTCTCTCTCTCTCTCTCTCTCTCTCTCTCTCTCTCTCTCTCTCGTGCTCAGCAATGTCTTCCAGAGTATAGACCTCCTGCTCAGGATTGACATATAAATCGTATTTTTTTATGTAAAGTCACCTTTATCCACTGCATTTACCAGGCCATAGGCTCAGTCAGCTTGACATTGTGCAGACGGACATGTAATGGATCGTCTGGGATTTTTATAGAAAGGGTTATTTTCAGATGCTGACCACGGAGAAATTCAGCTTGTGTCTGTTTTGTTCTTACATACCATATATCCAAGAAAGCTGATGAGTTTTACTGCACCTCCCTCTCAGCTTTTATTTAGGGCCGCTTGCATTGACGAAAAACAGTGTTAGTTAGACAGCATCGTGTTGTGCACTCATTATGTAGAGCAAACGAAATGGAAAATGCTTGTCCACGGGAAAAAACACGGAAACGACAAGCTGCAGAACATGAAGCCGCCAAGCTGTTGCCTGCTACGCCAGACTGTCCATCGTGAGGAAAAAAAAGGTACACACTTTTGAGAGAGAGAGAGAGAGAGAGAGAGAGAGAGAGAGAGAGAGAGAGAGAGAGAGAGAGAGAGAGAATGATACAACGATGTGAAAATGCGTGGATTATACTCAAATGTGGCACCTGAACTGAGGACGTTACTTATTATGATGCTTGGTGAGAAAAAGACATCATGCAAAACATAATTTTCTTAACCCTTTCGGGTCTTTAGTCCTCAAAGCCACAGAGACCAACCAAGAGAAAGACAGACAGACAGACGGACAGACAGACAGACAGACAGACAGACGGAGGGTGGCTGCAAAAGAACTGGAAACGTTCGAACAAAACATTGAGCATTTTACCCAAGCACACGCACGATGGAGCCTGACACGCAGTTGTCAGCGTTCTTCTTTCGCCTCCCAACGGGGAAAATACTGCTCAGTTTTTAAAAAAAATGACAGCCAGCTCCCAACTCTCTCCAAACTGTAGCACAGCGCTCAGACGACAGGCGATAAGGAGTGGGAGGACTGTCAAACTGTCGGTATACTCATGACACCTTCCTCAGAGGCTACTGCAGCATGACAGCTGACTCTTCCCTGTGCTGTTCTCTTTTCCAAAGAAGAAAATATGAGAGCTACGGAACTGTTCTGGCTGTGCTGTTCATATAGCAGATGACCCAGTGTATGTCCATAAAAAGAGACTGCCAGTGAGATGTGTCTGTCTGTCTGTCTGTCTGTCTGTTCACAAGTGTTTGTATAAAAGTCGTTTTGTGACATGAAGAAGTAAAGTTGCTCCAGCCAGTACTCTCTCTCTCTCTCTCTCTCTCTCTCTCTCTCTCTCTCTCTCTCTCTCTCTCTCTCTCTCTCAAACATAAAAGTTGGTATCAGAAACAACCATGTTTTGTTTGAGCTCTTTTGATTCCTTTGATGTTACAACTCTCTCTCTCTCTCTCTCTCTCTCTCTCTCTCTCTCTCTCTCTCTCTGCGTCTCTCTCTCTCTCTCTCTCTCTCTCTCTCTCTCTCTCTCTCAAACAAGAAAGTTGGTAACAAACAGTCATTGTTTTGTTTGACCATTTTCTTTTCCTTTGAAGCTACAACATTCGTTCTCTGTCTGTCTGTGTCTTACTGTCTGTCTGTCTGTCTGTCTGTCTCTCTCTCTCTCTCTCTCTCTCTCTCTCTCTCTCTCTCTCTCTCTCTCTTTCCTTGTGTTAGGCAATGCCTTCCCAGGGTACGCACCTTCCACTCTGGATTAAAATATCATTTGCATTTTATGATGTAACTGTCACTTTCATTGGCGGCAGTTGTAATATGTCATAGGCTCAAATCAGCTCGCCATTGTGCAGACGAACATATAATTGATCCCATTCAGAGTAACGAGTCTGTACTCCTTTTGTCCTTGCATACGCCATATGTCCAAGAAACCTAATGACTTTCACGGCACCTCCTCCCAGCTTCTATCTAGGGCCATTTGCATTCGATGAAAAACAGTATCATTGAGAAAGCATCGAGCTGTGCACAAACTGTATGGAGTAAACCAAGTGGAAAATACATGTCCAGGGGAAAAGCACAGAAACTAACAGCACCAGAACATGAAGGCGCCATGGCTGTTTCCAGCTATCGCTGATTGTCTGGTGTCGGGAAAAAAAAAAAATGCAGACGACTACGAGAGACAATAGTGCAATAACAGGAAAGTACCAGAATTGTACTCAAATGAAACAGCTAATCTGAGGATGTCACTATCCATGATGCATGGTCTGAAAAAGAAATAATGTGATTTGTAATTTTTCTTAATCCTTTCTGATCTTCAGTCATCAAAGCCACAGAGAGATCACACACACACACACACACACACACACACACACACACACACACACACACAGAGACAGAGAGAGAGAGAGAGAGAGAGAGAGAGAGAGAGAGCTGTGGCAGCAAAACGACTGAAAAGGTTCAAAATAACTACTACTGGGCATTTTACCCAAGCCCACACACGATGGAGCCTGTCACATTGTCAGCATTCGTTCCTTCTGATCAGAAAATACTGCTCAGTCTTGTCAAAAAAATGACACACAGATTACGGCACAGCACCTAGACAACAGACAATAAGGAGTGGGAGGACATGCTGAGATCGCGGACAGTTCAAACTGTCGGTATACTCATGACACCTTCCTCAGAGGCTACTGCAGCGTGACAGCTGACTCTTCCCTGTTGTCATGCTGTTCTCTTTTCCAAAGAAGAAAATATGAGAGCTACGGAACTGTTCTGGCTGTGCTGTTCATACAGCAGATGACCCAGTGTATGTCCATGAAAAGAGAATGCCAGTTATGTGTGTGTGTGCGTGCATGTGTGTCTGCGTGCATGTGTGTGCGTGCGTGCGTGCGTGCGTGCGTGCGTGCGCACGTGCGTGCGTGCGTATGTGCACGTGTGTACGTGTGTGTGTGTGTGTGTGTGTGTGTGTGTGTGTGTTGTGTGTGTGTGTGTGTTTGTGTGAAGATTGTTTAGTTACATGGAAGAACTGAAGTTGCTCTGGCCAATAATCAAACTCTCTCTCTCTCTCTCTCTCTCTCTCTCTCTCTCTCTCTCTCTCTCTCTCTTCTTTTATTTTCTTTTTAAACTTGGTGAACACAGGCAAATTCAGAGCAACTAGTCCGTGCCCCTTTGTCCCTGCATACGCTATACGTCCAAGAAACCTAATGATTTTCACTGCACCTCCTCCCAGCTTATAGCTAGGGCCATTGCATTGGGTGAAAAACAGATTATTTAGAAAGCATCGAGTCGTGCCCATAACTCTACGGAGTAAACGAAATGGAAAACGTGTGTCCACGGGAAAAGCACGGAAACTACAGGTAGCAGAACATGAAGCACCATGGCTGCCCGCTATCCCTGAATATCCGGCCTGGGAACCAAAAGGAAAGCAAGCAGACGACTTTAGGAGGAGATGGTGCAATAACACACAAGTTTTCTTTGTACACAAATATTACCACACATATGAGGATATCATTATTCATCATACATGGAAAGAAAAAGAAATTGTAAGGTTCCGAATTTTCTTATTTCTTACTGAATATTTCACCCTCATAGACACTACTTATCTTATTTATAGTGTGACGAAGAGGGTTTAAAACGAAGACAGACCTTTTTGTCCATAGTTTTTTTTCTCTATTTTATTCAGAAATTTTAAAATCTCCCATCGGACAACACAGTTTGCCAAAATCTGTAATCTTCCTCGTGACTGGTCAAGATCATCAGCTCAGTTTCCCTGTTGACAGCGCAGATTTGGGTGTTAATTTTACAGTGTCATGCACACAAGAAAAAGTGTTCGGTTCGGGAAGCATCGCGCAATAATTCAATCGTTCAGCAAAAGCTGCATGCGGCTTGAGTGCCGGTTCACGTCGATCCGCTAGCCGTGCAGCTGTTGTTGTATGGCTGGTCGTTCTGTCCCGAGGACAGCATGGGCACTGAAGCATCCTGAATGGGGTGTAACAGTTGGTGCTTTTCAGCGTTCCATGACACGTGTGACCACCTCCCTCCAGCAGGTGTCAAACAAGGTGAGGGTCACCTTTCGTTTCCACAGGCCACCTACCTGTAAATATGGAACTAGAATGCTCACAGTGATGATCTATTCCATGTGTTAATTAAACACCGAAGAGGAAGATAAGTACCTAAAAACTGGACGGGGGGGGGGGGGGGGGTGTTTTGATGACGCTCATTACTGACCGCTGCAGCCCTTAAACCTGGCGTTCATACACATGTAGGTCAACATAGACATGTTTACCACTTACATCTGGCATTGGTGTGAAGTTCACGAAAATCACATGTAGCACACAGAGCGATGATGCGTATTTAACACAGAAGGAAGATAAGGTTGAAGGATACGATGTAGGTGAAAAATAGCTCTTCACTAAGAAAAAGCAGCGAGAGGTTTCCGCTCTCCGCCAGTGCCACCTTTCACTCACAAGCTACAGTGTTGTTCGGTGGTTTCTTGTCATGAAGTGATGTACACAGAATACACTACGTAGTAAGCCGTGAAGACAGTAACTGAAAAGATATGGGAACAAACTGAGTGAATATGACATCTGGATCTGAGAGTGCATGGTGTAGTTGTATTCACTGCTTCCTTTGATACTGAATCCCAGCAATCGTCACGCCCGACACACAAACACCTGCGTAGCTGCACGGGCACCTGCTACATTGGTGCACCCTTTTCAGTAACGAAAGGAATAAGAAGATTTCTGTAAAACAAAATACTACGGTACAGGTCCCCAACGCTCTGAAATGTCATCATCTGCAACTCAAGACTGACAAAAAGCATTCTCTCTCTCTCTCTCTCTCTCTCTCTCTCTCTCTCTCTGGTGGTGGCGGTGGATGTGGATTTTTTAATCAAAACAAACATTATCTGAATTTTGGCATCACGCCTAACCACTTTTGGGTGTTGATGTTATATTTATATCTGTTTCTTTTGCCTGTAGTGGGTATATGAACACGAAATTCACTTGCATTCCCTGGCTTGGCCTCGCCACTTTTAACAAGTGTGGGAGACAGCTCCTTCAGCAGAATGAAACGCCACTGCATGTTCTGGTCTTCCTACTGGAGCCCATAACACATTCAATAAAACCTGTTGGGAACCGTCTGAAGTTCAAAGGTTTAAGAAAATGTTAACCAACAAAACAAAATGATAATGGTTCTGATGGTAGTTGAATGTGCGACCTTTCTGCTGTCACACCCTGGTAATAATCAGCAAGTCGTGGC
>JADBJO010000101.1:980000-992500 GCA_016801955.1 Conus betulinus | reverse complement strand
TATATATATATATATATATATATATACATATATATATACATATATACATATATATATATATATACATATATATATATATATATTATATACGCATGCACGCACATACGCAGGCACACATGCACACACGCACTCGCATGCATGCACGCAAGCACACATGCACGCATGCATACATACAAAAGCGTGTGAGCTTTCGCGCTTTAGTCAATTACTTGTTCGTTTTAGAATAGTTGGGGTAACTCGTAGTTGTCACTACAAATAGTAAAGAAAAGAATAAATACACGCGCGCGCGCGCGCGCGCGCACACACCAACACACACACACACACACACACACACACACACACACACACACACACACACATGCGCAAGCGCGTTTCACACACACACACACACCACACACACACACACACACACACACACACACACCACACACACATAAAAGTCACTACTTTGCTTTAAAAACTTTGGAGCAACTTGCAACTGAACCATTACAAATCAGAATTATAGTTAACATCAATAAAGATGTCCATCCTCTCCTCTCTCTCTCTCTCTCATCTCTCTCTCTCTCTCTCCTCTCTCTCTCTCTCTCTCTCAATTGCATCCTATTATGTGCACGTCCCGGAACCTCCCAGAATAAATGTGGCCTTCAGAAAGAAAAGTCCACTCTTCCCTGTTGTCCAGACAACAACTGATTTACCCACGATAAAAGAGGTCAGCCCCCCCTGCAGCCAGGCAGTCTAGCTGTCCCTAACGGCCAGCGATCGCAGCCACACAAACTGCACCTCTCATCTCATTGAACAGTGGTTTCGGTTAACTACAGTGCTGTCAGAAATATCATGTTGACCATAAACAGGGTTGACCTAAACAGCCAGTCACCTCATCTTTGCTGCCATTTACCTTCCTTTTTCTTTGCAACCCAAACAACACAACCTCCAAAAACCTCAACCCCCCCCCCCCCTCTCCTCTCCTCTCCTCGCCCCCCCTCATCTCTCATCCTATCTCTCTCTCTTCATCACTATCTCTCTCTCTGTTCTGTTCTTGCGTTTGTTTGCTATAATCCAATTTCACAGGGCCAGGGTTCCATCTGTTGACTTATGAATAAAGTGATGCTAACAACGTTTTTTATAACGTTTCTTTATTAAGTTGTTTACTGTTGAAATTATTCACCGATACAACGTTTTATTTCGAAATAATTAAGCATGAAGCAATAGTTATTCACAGATACAGAACGGACGGCTGAAGAAGACACCTCCAAGAGGGAACGAAATCCAATTTCAGAACAACCCGAAATGAATATTCATGGTCTGTTTTTAATTGTCAACAGTGTGCACAAAATCTTCAGTAATGTGTATTCCGAAAACAAATGTGGGAAATCTTGACTTTTTACTTTGCCTCTCTCCTCCTCCTCATCTTCCTCCTCCTCCTCCTCCTCCCTCCTCCTTGCCCTCCCTCCTCCTCCTCCTCCTCCCCTTTCCCCTCCTCCTCCTCCTCTTTTCCTCCTCCTCTTCTCTCCTCTTTCCCTCCTCTTCCCTCCTCTTCTCCTCCTCCTTGTGTCCTCCTCCTCCCTCTCTGTTCCTTCTCCTCCTTGTCCTCCTCCCTCCTCCTCTTTTGTCCTCCTTCTCCTTGCCCTCCTCCTCCTCCTCCTCTTTCTCCTTCTCCTTGCCCTCCTCCTCCTCCTCCTTCTCATTCTCCTCCTCTTTGCCCTCCTCCTCCTCCTCCTTCTCCTCCTCTTTGCCCTCCTCCAAGCCTCTTGCTCATCCTCTTTGTCCTTATGACTTTCACACCATCTTCACACACCCATATTCCTTCCATCTTCCGCCTTTTCTTGGGGGGAGAGGGGAGAATAGTGAGAGGGATGGAGTAGAGATGGGAGGGAGAGGGGCGGGGTAGGGACAGGACTGCTGCAGAACTTGCATACAAGGCTGCTCCTGCCCACCACATTTATTCATCTGTCGCATTTTGGATTCTTAACTCCTCCTGCGGTATATCTGAGTCTTAAGACTTGTACATAATAATTTCAGAATTTTCTTATACATGTGCAGACGGAGAGACATCTAGACAAACCGGTTTATGCTTGTGTTTTCTTCCGGCGGTTGTTGTTGTTGTTTGTTGTTGTTTTTTAAATAATGCTGTTATTGACGTTATCACAGACAAGTCTGATCTTCACATCCACCTTCTCTTTTACGACGTCACGATCACTTTTCTTGCTGTTTCTTGCTCCCCCCTGTCTGTCCCTTTACAGTGCTGTTCTGTGTCATTCTCCTCGTTTGGACTTTATTTTAACGCGCCGTCTGTTCTCTTCGCTTCAGCGATCCATCTTTGGCAGCATTTCGTATGGAAGGAGTCACATTGATTTCGCTTTGAGCTGAAGCTTTGCTGTTTGACGATCAGACCCATGACATAAGCTGTTAAAATAAATACCCTTCCCCCCTCCCCATTCTCCTCCAGCCTTAAAATAAATACCCCCCCCCCCCCCCTCCCCTTTCTCCTCCAGCCTCTCCACGTCGCGCCCCCCCCCCCCCCCCCCCCACCTCCCCCCCCCCCCCCCCCCCCCCCCCCCCTCTCTTTTCCCCATTTTTTTCCCCCCCTTTCCCCCCCCCCCCCCCCCCCCCCCCCCCCCCCCCCCCCCCCCCTGTTGCAGGCCTGTGCAGGCCTGTGCTAAGAAAGCGAGCACAAATTACCAGACCCACACTCTTCTTCCTACACACACTCAATCATAAAAGCAGACGAGAAGCAGCATGGTCTGAGCAGGCCATTTGCAGACTGGGTGTCACAACTATTCAAGGCACAAATAAAGAAAACAAATGCCGTCATCTTCGTTGAAAATTTTCTTCGGCAAAGTGAGTTTTGTACTTTCTGTACATGAAAGCTGCGGCTCGTTCTATGACATTCATCTGTTGACGTCAGAAAACTGTCTCCACAGACTGAACCAGATTTTGTATCTATGATGAATTCTTGGACACATGCAACTGGTTGCCATGGGAATGGACACGCGGAGAAAGGGGGCGATCACTCTGAGGCTGTAACGATTATAGAAGCTGAGTGAAGAGGAAAAACCAAATCTCTGTGAGGAAGTGTGCTAATGTACCCGAGCATGCAGATCATACAGAATAATAACAAACTGTAAAAAAAAAAAAAAAAAACAGAAAGAATGTATACAATGGTGACATATATGATGCAGTGAACAACCCTGGAAAAAAAAAGAAAGAATGTATGCAATGGTGACATATATGACAGTGAACAAGCCTGAAAAAACAGAAAGAATGTATGCAATGGTGACATATATGACAGTGGACAACCCTGAAAAAAAAGAAAGAATGTATACAATGGTGACATATATGACAGTGGACAACCCTGAAAAAAAGCAGAAAGAATGTATGCAATGTATACAATGGTGACATATATGACAGTGATTCCATTGAACCGTCCTGGCCCCAGTCATTGTGAAACAGTGATGTACTATGGCAAGACCTTGTCACAACTGTCCTGAATGAAGTAAAACACACAGTCATATTGTTAAAGGACGGTCTGTTGTATTGAAAAATTGATGGCAAGTAGAATAAAGAAAACCATTTCTGATTTAGCAGTTTCCCAAGTATAACCAGAACTGTGAGAAGACTGATGATGCGCTGAGGAGTGTTTGCCCGGCTTTGGGATGGTCACAACGTTGCATCAGCGTGATTTCAATATGTAGATTGGAAACGGGTCTGTGTTTCAGGTAACAATGTTCAGGGTCCCGAAGCCCAATCGCTGTAAAAGAAATTGAGGCTTTCGGACACTGCACGTGTCCAGGGCACGGCTTTTATAGCAGACAGAGCCCTTTCCTCTCCTGCTGCCTTAACTTTCCGTGGACTTGAACACATACCCAGTTACAGCTGGGTGGACAAGGTTTGAAACTGTCAAAATCAACACCATGAGTGATTCAAACTCACTAAACGTCAGCTCTGCAGCCGAACTGTCTGGCCTTCTTACCAAGGGCACTGGTGTGTCACAGTGAGAATCAATAGCTGTCTTCGGAAGAAGACTCTTTAGTGCCATGGCTAGACACAAGAGAGAAGTTAACCCTGTTCCAGTGTCACGGGGGAAAGCCGGACACTGGGTAATGAGCGAAGCAGGGAGACGGTCCTGTTGGTCAGCTTTGGTGGGGCAGGTGATTCGTGACAGTGCGGACAATGTCAGTTGATTCAGGATGGCAGGAGGAGCATGGAAGAAGGACATAATGTACATACGTACACACGTAAACACGTGGTCATCATTCTGCCCCCCCCCCCCCCCCTCCTCCCCCCTCCCGCCACTCCACACCTTCCCCCTGCCCCCATCCCCCTATATCCACACCCAACTCCCAATCTCTCAACAAAAAAAAAATAGATGAGGGTGGATCAACAAAGGAAATGGAGTTTACGTTTGCTGGTCAATGAGCTTTTTTATCCATTTCGCGCTTGTCCCACCATTTCCAAAAGTCCCTTTACTGTGATTCCACCGCCGGCTCTAGCAACGTTGTCGTGCAGGATGATGTTTTTGTAGTCTACTGCACTGTACTACGCGCTATACAAGACACTCGGGTAGAAAACTGAACTGTATTGCTTCACTGTTGGTGAGTTTTACTGCGTTGCATTTTGTTGTATTGTTTTCTGTTTCATAACAGCCTCGTAAAGTGTAAGACAGTATTCCTGGTAACACATGGCAGTCAAAATGCAATACGACCTTTTCCTTGCTTGTTCAAACAGCTGTGATCTTTCTATGTTGTTTTTTTTCTGAGCAATGTATCCATGGACAACATCTCTCCACTTTTGTTTCTCCGTATGCTAAGCAAAAGTGTATCCTCTGTCTGTCTGACTGTCTGTCTGTCTGTCTGTCTGTCTGTCTGTCTGTGTCTGCGCGTGTAAATTTCATTTCGGCAAAAAATAGTGGTTTCCTGAAGAACACTTGCAGTGTAGACGAGAGAAAAAAAAAGAACTTTGTTTTTCTTGTTTTCAAAGCAAGATTGCAAATATGGGGGAAAGATCCCCGCGACGTCCACACATTGAGCGGACAGACAGACAGACAGACAGACCAATGAGTTCTGGCTGCAAAAGACCTGGAAAGGTTCAAAATAATGACTGGGCATTTTCAACCAAGCGCACATGAGACAGAGCCTGACACGCTGTCTTCAGCATTCTATTGTCCCCTCCTGACAGGGAAATACTGCGGAGTTCCAAATCATGACAGCCAGCCCCCACCTGTCTCCAGACAACGGCACACAGCAATCAGACGAAAAACCGATACAGAGTAGGAGGACATGATGCGATCGCGGACTGTTCAGATTCTCTAGATGTACTCTAGAGCCATTTCGTACACACTCTGCAGCATGAAAGCTGACTTTTCCCATGTTGTGCTGCTTTTTTTTTTTTTTTTTTTTTTTCTTTTTTTTTTTTTTTGAAATAAGAAAACATGAGAGCTACGGAACTGATCTGGCTATGCAAATTATACACAGATGACCAGTGTTTCTCCTTAAATACAGAACGCCAATCATGTGTGTGTGTGTGTGTGTGTGTAGGTGTGTGTGTGTGTGTGTGTGTCTGTGTGTCTGTGTGTCTGTGTGTGTGTGTGTGTGCGCGCACGCGTACGCGCGCGTGTGTGTGTATATCTGTGTGTGTATGCGCGCGCGTGTTCGTGTGTGTCTGTGTGCGTGTGTGTTCATGTGTGTGTGTGTGCGCGCGCGCGTGGTGGTGTGTGTGTGTGAAAGTAGTTTAGTGATATGGAAGAAGTGAAGTGTTCCCGCCAGTAGTAAAACACATTATTCTCTCTCTCTCTCTCTCTCTCTCTCTCTCTCTCTCTCTCTCTCTCTCCTCCTCTCTTTCTTCTTTCTTTCTCTCTCTCTGTCCGTCTGTCTCCCTCTCTCTCTCTCTCTCTCTCTCCTCTCTCTCTCTCTCTCTCCCTCCCGCTCTCTCTCTCTCTCTCTCTCTCTCTCTCAAACATAAAAGTTGGTATGAGAAACAGGTAATGTTTTCTTTCAACTTTCTTCTCCTTTGAAGCTAAAATTCTCTCTCTCTCTCTCTCTCTCTCTCTCTCTCTCTCACACACACACACACACACACACACAAACACACACACACACACACACACACACACACACACACACATTAACGTTGGCATGACAAACAAATGTTTTGTTTGAACGCTTTCTGTTCGTTTGAAGCTGCAGCTTCAATTTTCTCTCTCTCTCTCTCTCTCTCTCTCTCTCTCTCTCTCTCTCTCTCTCTCTCTCTCTCTCTCGTGCTCAGCAATGTCTTCCAGAGTATAGACCTCCTGCTCAGGATTGACATATAAATCGTATTTTTTTATGTAAAGTCACCTTTATCCACTGCATTTACCAGGCCATAGGCTCAGTCAGCTTGACATTGTGCAGACGGACATGTAATGGATCGTCTGGGATTTTTTATAGAAAGGGTTATTTTCAGATGCTGACCACGGAGAAATTCAGCTTGTGTCTGTTTTGTTTCTTACATACCATATATCCAAGAAAGCTGATGAGTTTTACTGCACCTCCCTCTCAGCTTTTATTTAGGGCCGCTTGCATTGGACGAAAAACAGTGTTAGTAGACAGCATCGTGTTGTGCACTCATTATGTAGAGCAAACGAAATGGAAAATGCTTGTCCACGGGAAAAAAACACGGAAACGACAAGCTGCAGAACATGAAGCCGCCAAGCTGTTGCCTGCTACGCCAGACTGTCCATCGTGAGGAAAAAAAAAGGTACACACTTTTGAGAGAGAGAGAGAGAGAGAGAGAGAGAGAGAGAGAAGAGAGAGAGAGAGAGAGAGAGAGAGAATGATACAACGATGTGAAAATACGTGGATTATACTCAAATGTGGCACCTGAACTGAGGACGTTACTTATTATGATGCTTGGTGAGAAAAAGACATCATGCAAAACATAATTTTCTTAACCCCTTCGGGTCTTTAGTCCTCAAAGCCACAGAGACCAACCAAGAGAAAGACAGACAGACAGACGGACAGACAGACAGACAGACAGACGGAGGGTGGCTGCAAAAGAACTGGAAACGTTCGAACAAAAACATTGAGCATTTTACCCAAGCACACGCACGATGGAGCCTGACACGCAGTTGTCAGCGTTCTTCTTTCGCCTCCCAACGGGAAAATACTGCTCAGTTTTAAAAAAATGACAGCCAGCTCCCAACTCTCTCCAAACTGTAGCACAGCGTTCAGACGACAGGCGATAAGGAGTGGGAGGACTGTCAAACTGTCGGTATACTCATGACACCTTCCTCAGAGGCTACTGCAGCATGACAGCTGACTCTTCCCTGTGCTGTTCTCTTTTCCAAAGAAGAAAATATGAGAGCTACGGAACTGTTCTGGCTGTGCTGTTCATATAGCAGATGACCCAGTGTATGTCCATAAAAAGAGACTGCCAGTGAGATGTGTCTGTCTGTCTGTCTGTCTGTCTGTCTGTTCACAAGTGTTTGTATAAAAGTCGTTTTGTGACATGAAGAAGTAAAGTTGCTCCAGCCAGTACTCTCTCTCTCTCTCTCTCTCTCTCTCTCTCTCTCTCTCTCTCTCTCTCTCCCTCTCAAACATAAAAGTTGGTATCAGAAACAACCAATGTTTTGTTTGAGCTCTTTTGATTCCTTTGATGTTACACCTCTCTCTCTCTCTCTCTCTCTCTCTCTCTCTCTGCGTCTCTCTCTCTCTCTCTCTCTCTCTCTCTCTCTCTCTCTCTCTCTCTCTCTCTCTCAAGAAAGTTGTATAACAAACAGTCATTGTTTTGTTTGACCATTTTCTTTTCCTTTGAAGCTACAACATTCGTTCTCTCTGTCTGTCTGTCTGTCTTACTGTCTGTCTGTCTGTCTCTCTCTCTCTCTCTCTCTCTCTCTCTCTCTCTCTCTCTCTTTCCTGTGTTAGGCAATGCCTTCCCAGGGTACGCACCTTCCACTCTGGATTAAAATATCATTTGCATTTTTATGATGTAACTGTCACTTTCATTGGCGGCAGTTGTAATATGTCATAGGCTCAAATCAGCTCGCCATTGTGCAGACGAACATATAATTGATCCCATTCAGAGTAACGAGTCTGTACTCCTTTTGTCCTTGCATACGCCATATGTCCAAGAAACCTAATGACTTTCACGGCACCTCCTCCCAGCTTCTATCTAGGGCCATTTGCATTCGATGAAAAACAGTATCATTGAGAAAGCATCGAGCTGTGCACAAACTGTATGGAGTAAGCCAAGTGGAAAATACATGTCCAGGGGAAAAGCACAGAAAACTAACAGCACCAGAACATGAAGGCGCCATGGCTGTTTCCAGCTATCGCTGATTGTCTGGTGTCGGGAAAAAAAATGCAGACGACTACGAGAGACAATAGTGCAATAACAGGAAAGTACCAGAATTGTACTCAAAGGGAACAGCTAATCTGAGGATGTCACTATCCATGATGCATGGTCTGAAAAAGAAATAATGTGATTTGTAATTTTCTTAATCCTTTCTGATCTTCAGTCATCAAAGCCACAGAGATCATCAACACACACACACACACACACACACACACAGAGAGAGAGAGGAGAGAGAGAGAGAGAGAGAGAGAGAGAGAGAGAGAGAGAGAGAGAGTGGCAGCAAAACGAATGAAAAAGGTTCAAAATAACTACTGGGCATTTTACCCAAGCCCCACACACGATGGAGCCTGTCACATTGTCAGCATTCGCTCCTTCTGATCAGAAAATACTGCTCAGTCTTGTCAAAAAAAATGACGCACAGATTACGGCACAGCACCTAGACAACAGACAATAAGGAGTGGGAGGACATGCTGAGATCGCGGACAGTTCAAACTGTCGGTATACTCATGACACCTTCCTCAGAGGCTACTGCAGCGTGACAGCTGACTCTTCCCTGTTGTCATGCTGCTCTCTTTTCCAAAGAAGAAAATATGAGAGCTACGGAACTGTTCTGGCTGTGCTGTTCATACAGCAGATGACCCAGTGTATGTCCATGAAAAGAGATGCCAGTTATGTGTGTGTGCGTGCATGTGTGTCTGCGTGCATGTGTGTGCGTGCGTGCGTGCGTGCGTGCGTGCGCACGTGCGTGCGTGCGTATGTGCACGTGTGTACGTGTATGTGTGTGTTGTGTGTGTGTGTGTGTGTGTGTGTGTGTGTGTGTGTGTGTGTGTGTGTTTGTGTGAAGATTGTTTAGTTACATGGAAGAACTGAAGTTGCTCTGGCCAATAACCAAACTCTCTCTCTCTCTCTCTCTCTCTCTCTCTCTCTTCTTTTATTTTCTTTTTAAACTTGGTGAACACAGGCAAATTCAGAGCAACTAGTCCGTGCCCCTTTTGTCCCTGCATACGCTATACGTCCAAGAAACCTAATGATTTTCACTGCACCTCCTCCCAGCTTATAGCTAGGGCCATTTGCATTGGGTGAAAAACAGATTTATTTAGAAAGCATCGAGTCGTGCCCATAACTCTACGGAGTAAACGAAATGGAAAAGGTGTGTCCACGGGGAAAAGCACGGAAACTACAGGTAGCAAAAGCACCATGGCTGCTGCCCGCTATCCCTGAATGTCCGGCCAGGGAACCAGAAGAAAAGCAAGCAGACGACTTGTTGGGAGGAGATGGTGCAATTACACAAAAGTTTTCTTTGTGCTCAAATATTACCACACATATGAGGATATCATTATTCATCATGCATGGAAAGAAAAAGAAATTGTGAGGTTCCGAATTTTCTTATTCCTTACTGAACTTTTTACCCTCACAGACACTACTTATCTTATTGATAGTGTGACGAAGAGAGTTTAAAACGAAAGACAGACCTTTTTGTCCACAGGTTTTTTCTCTATTTTATTCAGAAATTTTAAAATCTCCCATCGGACAACACAGTTTGCCAAAATCTGTAATCTTCCTCGTGACTGGTCAAGATCATCAGCTCAGTTTCCCTGTTGACAGCGCAGATTTTGGGTGTTAATTTTACAGTGTCATGCACACAAGAAAAGTGTTCGGTTCGGGAAGCATCGCGCAATAATTCAATCGTTCAGCAAAAAAGCTGCATGCGCCTTGAGTGCCGGTTCACGTCGATCCGCTAGCCGAGCAGCTGTTGTTGTATGGCTGGTCGTTCTGTCCCGAGGACAGCATGGGCACTGAAGCATCCTGAATGGGGTGTAACTGTTGGTGCTTTTCAGCGTTCCACGACACGTGTGACCACCTCCCTCCAGCAGGTGTCAAACAAGGTGAGGGTCACTTTTCGTTTCCACAGGCCACCTACCTGTAAATATGGAACTAGAATGCTCACAGTGATGATCTATTCCATGTGTTAATAAAACACCGAAGAGGAAGATAAAGTACCTAAAACTGGACGGGGGGGGGGGGGGGGCTGTTTTGATGACGCTCATTACTGACCGCTGCAGCCCTTAAACCTGGCGTTCATACACATGTAGGTCAACATAGACATGTTTACCACTTACATCTGGGCATTGGTGTGAAGTTCACGAAAATTACATGTAGCACACAGAGCGATGATGCGTATTTAACACAGAAGGAAGATAAGGTTGAAGGATGCGATGTAGGTGAAAAATAGCTCTTCACTAAGAAAAAGCAGCGAGAGGTTTCGAGGTTTCCGCTCTCCGCCAGTGCCACCTTTCACTCACAAGCTACAGTGTTGTTTCGGTGGTTTCTTGTCATGAAGTGATGTACACAGAATACACTACGTAGTAAGCCGTGAAGACAGTAACTGAAAAGATATGGGAACAAACTGAGTGAATATGACATCTGGATCTGAGAGTGCATGGTGTAGTTGTATTCACTGCTTCCTTTGATACTGAATCCCAGCAATCGTCACGCCCGACACACAAACACCTGCGTAGCTGCACGGGCACCTGCTACATTGGTGCACCCTTTTCAGTAACGAAAGGAATAAGAAGAAGATTTCTGTAAAAAAATACTACGGTACAGGTCCCCAACGCTCTGAAATGTCATCATCTGCAACTCAAGACTGACAAAAAGCATTCTCTCTCTCTCTCTCTCTCTCTCTCTCTCTCTCTCTGGTGGTGGTGGCGGTGGATGTGGATTTTTTAATCAAAACAAACATTATCTGAATTTTGGCATCACGCCTAACCACTTTTGGTGTTGATGTTATATTTATATCTGTTTCTTTTGCCTGTAGTGGGTATATGAACACGAAATTCACTTGCATTCCCTGGCTTGGCCTCGCCACTTTTAACAAGTGTGGGAGACAGCTCCTTCAGCAGAATGAAACGCCACTGCATGTTCTGGTCTTCCTACTGGAGCCCATAACACATTCAATAAAACCTGTTGGGAACCGTCTGAAGTTCAAAGGTTTAAGAAAATGTTAACCAACAAAACAAAATGATAATGGTTCTGATGGTAGTTGAATGTGCGACCTTTCTGCTGTCACACCCTGGTAATAATCAGCAAGTCGTGGCAGCAGCTGTTTTCCTTTGCAATTTGTTTTTCAGTCGTTGAGTTTTCCTCCCAGCGTCTCGTTATTCTCTCTCTCTCTCTCTCTCTCTTTTTTTTTTTTTTTATGAAAGCAGTCGGCAAGAAATACAAGTTAAATTCGTCATGAACAAGCGCTGAGGTTGTTGAGATTCGAACATGGCGCCCATGCAGTCCGCTTCAAATACTACGGGGGGGGGGGGGGGGGGGGGGGGGGGGGGGGGGAGGGGGTGATGGTAGAAAACAAGACTCTATGGTGAAAGGCACTGACTTGAATCATTTTAATTGGCAGTTGTTGTGACCCTGAGATTGCTTTTAGAATCAGGGCTAACAGGATTTGGTGTTGTCTGTCAAAGTCCAATGTACCCACAACCTGTCGCTCTGCTGAACAGAGGAAGTCGGTATCTAAGGTCAAAGCTGAATCACATCCAGAGTTTTTCTATTCTTCTGCATTGCGCATTTGAGCTTCGACCTCGACTTTTATGAAATCGAACAAATTTCCTTATGGATAATCATTGTAGGAAGATTGATTAGAATTAGTTGTAAGATCCAGGATGCTTACAAGCGTTCTCGAATGTGTTCTGCTTTCACATTGACTTCTGACCTCTGACGTTGTATTCCCGTTGAGATTCAGCTTGCACCGCGTTCAATCATTACACTTAAGTAAACCACAGGAAAAAGGGTGAAAATATCTCAAACTCTCTTCTCTTCTTCCCTCTGACATAATGCCAGGAATGGAATGTGTGTGTGTGTGTGTGTGTGTGTGTGTGTGTGTGTGTGTGTGTGTGTGTGTGTGTGTGTGTGTGTGTGTGTGTGTGTGTGTGTGTGTGTGTGTATATATATATATATATATATATATCTATATATATATATATATGTGTGTGTGTGTGTGTGTGTGTGTGTGTGTGTGTGTGGTGTGGTGTGGTGTGTGTGTGTGTGTGTGTGTGTGTGTGTATGTGTGTGTGTGTGTGTGTGTGTGTGTGTGTGTGTGGTGTGTGTGTGTGTGTGTGTGTGTGTGTGTGTGTGTGTGTGTACTCTTAGAACCTGCCTGCAACAGCAAC
>JADBJO010000101.1:960000-970000 GCA_016801955.1 Conus betulinus | reverse complement strand
TTGATTAAGTCATTCGTTCATTCATTCATTCATTGAGGTGTTTGCTTGCTTGCTTTCTCAATTGATTTATTGACTGATTGACTGACCGTGTCAACTAACATATTCCTCTGAATATAATTGAACTGATGTAATGGCTAATTCCTTCCACTAAATCTGAATCATGTGCTTTAATGCTTTGACATATTCGGGCAAAATAATGAATATGGTCAAAATAAAGAAAAATATTTGACCTTAAGAATATTTGTTGGGCTAAACGATTAAGCCTGTACAAAAAACATCTCTCTGTTTTCTTCTAACATCTTGATTTTCTTCATAACGTTTCATTTGTTACTCTGGTTACGACTAGAACTGAAATAGACAGCATAGACTGCATACGTACATGTGAACTAAGCTAAATGAATCCCCATACCACTTGGTGAAAATGCGTGGCAAAAATTTCACGCGGTCTAGTCTAGGAAAAAAAGCTGGTGCAGTGTTTAGCTTACAGGCATGGTGGCAAGATCAGGAGATATCTTGAGAATTAGGTGCGTAAATGGCATGTGCATCAGCGCTATGCTCTGCAGGACTTGTGACATAACGGACCTGTGACTTAACGAGAACTTGCCTGCTCCTCTTGTTGCTTCCACAACTAACAAATTACTGATTTTTGTCATTATAAAGATGACAAGCAGACTGTGCATGTTGAAGATTTTCAGGTTGTGAGCACATCATCAGTCCTTGTACAGAGTGGCTTCTCATTAAGTTCAATGTCACGTAATAACAACAGCTTCAAACACTCGGCTGGCATAGACTGATGGAGCTTGTAATACATGGTTCTGACTCTGATGAACTTACGAGAACAGTCAGGAGAGAAATGAGAATGTGCCACCATGACGAATGTAGAAGCCAAAGCACCTGTAGGGGAAATCGAGAAGATGTGATGGTGAAGGGAAAGGGGGAGGGGGTTTACGAAAGGGGGATAGATTACAAAGGAAAGAACGAAGAGAAGGGGTAGGAACTATGAGTGACCGTGAAACACGCAGAAAATGATGATCTATCCTTGGGGAGATTGAGATAACACCCCAACGAATAAACCACTGCCAACATAAAGAAAGAATGGGGGGGGGGGGGTGCATCACATTGATTTAGACAGCTAGGAGAGAAAGACAGGAAAATTGCTCCGTTTCTTTCAACGTAAAAAAGTACCAAATCCTGTGGTGGTAAAAGCTGTTACAAACATTGAATGTTTAGTGATGTCCCAAAGTGGTTGTGCATGTAAGCGAACTCTCTCTCTCTCTCTCTCTCTCTCTCTCTCTCTCTCTCTCTCTCTCTCTCTCTCTCTCTCTCTGTGTACATTTAGGAACCGTTTGATAGCAAAGTTGTGTACAGTTTCCGTTTGCTCATTTACGCAATGCCCAAAACTCTGCGCCATATGTCAGAACCGGCTGGATTTATGTGTCAAACAGTTTCCAAAACAATGAAGGATAAACAGAATTTAGTTTACTCATACATCGACAGATCTTGGTAGTAAAGATACTTCTAATGAAATGTGTCATGGTGAAACTGTTCGATTTCCTTTGTATATTAGAAGTGATGTCAAATGTTGGAGAATTGGTTGCGACTATCAGAATTACCAATGGCAAGGGTAAATAAACAGGCATACTGCATGACACTAACTTAGTTAGAATTAGGTCGTCAGAACTGGGCATTTGAAATAACGAGAGTTTCTATCCGTAAATGGATTTGGCATTGTATGGATGACTCAGAGTGTTGGTGACGAAGTCATTTAAAGATAGGATGATTGCATGCCATATGCAAAATTGGCATAGTTACTTGGAAGAAAGTGACAAGTATGAGTTTTATCTCTCATTTAAAGATCTTTTTCAAGCTGAGAACTACCTCACAACAATTTCATGTAAGCGTTTTAGCGATGTGTTCGGTCAGTTTCGAACAAGAAGCCTGGGGCTTAACGCAAGGAAAAGATGGTTCATGCACGCGGAAAGTGATTTGATGTGTCCATCCTGCTGCTCAAAAAAAAAATTGAAGACGAGGAACATTTCGTTTTTAGATGCCCAGACTACAATAAATCTAGAAATGATTGTTTTGTCTTCAAGTCCTTTTTTGCCCAAACTCAAAACCTCTTTGGTATTTTATCCTTAAAAATTAGACATTGTAAACTCATTTGCTAAGTTTGTGGCGGATGCTTTTCGATTTAGAGAGAAAAAACTTAATATGTAGGTTGTGTTTGTAAATCATGATTATGCAATAATGTGTTTACTGCGATGAGAATATTGTCTGATGAATGGTCTTTTTCTTCATTTTCTAGTTAATTGTATTGTTCAACTGTTTTCTGTGTGTACGCTTATTTGTTGATTCGCATTTCTATTGTTGGCAGAGTTTTTCAACACTAAGTGGAAATTGTGCATGCACTCCCTTGCCATGAGGGTTGTTTAACTATTGTCAATAAACCATTGTCAGTGTGTGTGTGTGTGTGTGTGTGTGTGTGTGTGTGTGTGTGTGTGTGTGTGTGTGTGTGTGTGTGTGTGTGTGTGTGTGAGTGAGACACACACACACACACACACACACACACACACACACACACACACACAGCGTGCAACCGCAGCATCCTCTTCTCTTTAACAAGACAACAGTCAAGAAGGGAAAGCACTGCCAGCGCGCTGACGCCTATCGCTGCGAGAGAGAAAAATGTCGAGCATATTTTTCCCCGTACTTCAGTGTGGTGCACCTTCTGTCTTCAAACTTAAATATACTGACGCATTCAACAGCCCTGAGAGTGATATGAGCCAATACATCATTCAGCATGATTCACGTAAGCATACTGATCCAACACACAACCCTGCAAAGGTGAATGAACACCTGCATCTTTCAGCGTGAATCGCCTGTACACATAATCCCAACAAGCACCCCATTAAACCTGAATGAACTACTTATCGTTCAATGTGAATCACCTTTACACTGACCCAACACACAACTCTGTGAATGCGGATGAACACTTACAACCTTCAACGACAATCTCTTGCATCCTCTGACCCAACGAACAACCTTTGAAAGTCAGTGAAGATCCACCCGGCATTATATCAATGGTAACACACACACACATTAATGACTATATTGTTTTGACGTCTCTAGGGCGATTGGCAATGGTGTGAGAGAGAAAGAGAGACAGTGTGTGTGTGTGTGTGTGTGTGTGTGTGTGTGTGTGTTACAAAAAAATCAATACAATGTTCCCATCTTTCTCACTCCCTCTTCTTCTTATCTAGAATTACATCCTATAATGTGTGAAGTCCCGGAGTCCTCTCAGAATAAATGTCGCCTTCAGAAAGTCTGCCACTCTTCCCTGTTGTCCAGACAACTGATTTACCCACAATAAAAGAGGTCAGCCCACGCCTGCAGCCAGGCAGTCTAGCTGTCCCTAACGACCGGGCAATCCGGCCACACAACTGGCGGCGTTGACAGTGGTTTCAGTTAACAGAAACGGGCTGTCAGAAATAATCATGTTGACATAACAGAGCCAGTCACCTCATTTTTGTTGCCATTTACCTTTTTGTCCACCCAACACGAGTGCCCTGCCCTCTCTCTCTCTCTCTCTCTCTCTCTCTCTCTTCCTTCATATGGAAAGAGTCACATTGTGAGCTGAAGAATCTATGCTGATGTTTGATGATCGGACCTATGACGTAAGCGCTTAAAATAGATGCACCCACTTTCTCTTTCCCCTCCCTGCTGTTGTCATCTCCTCCTCCGCCCATACCCCTTCCATTGTCTTCCTCTATTTTTCTCCCCCATCATATTGAGGGAAGCTTTTAAGTCCGTAATTTGTTTTTGACTCTTCATGTTGATGACAGCTGATATGGGCATCGTTACTCTCTCTCTCTCTCTCTCTCTCTCTCTCTCTCTCTCTCTCTCTCTCTCTCTCTCTCTCTCTCTTCTCTATATATATATCTATCTATATCTCTCTCTCTATGCATGGGTGTGTATGGAGTGGAGGGGGGTGCACTTATATGCACATGTGTGTATGTATCTGTGACTGAGTGAATGACAGACAGACAGAACAGAGAGGCTCTCTCTCTCAGACAAGTAGATCAAAAACAGTATGTGTGTCTCTGTGTGTGTTATGTGTGTGCGTGTGTGCGTGCGTGCGTGCATGGCGTATGTGTGCATATATGTCTCTGTCTGTTTCTGTCTGTCTGTCTGTCTGTCTGTCTGTGTTAGCCTCGTAACTTCATGCGTGATATACGTGAGTACTTCCGAACGCTAGTGTGTTTGGACAGAAAATGACCAAAGCAAACCAAAAAGGAATACTATGACAAGTGTCTTACCTTCAAACAGAGAGGTTTGTTTAGGATTAGAGAGCTGAAAAATTCAGGGTATATACAAAAATCCGCGTATGTGTGTGTTTATGTGTCAGGGAATACTACACAATGTGCGTGCGTGCGCGCATGCGTATGTGTGCAATCCCGTGTCTATCTGTCAAATCTGGGAATACTCTGTCTGTCTGTGTTAGCCTGCGTAACTTCATGCGCACTGATATACACGTGAGTACTTCCGAACGCTAGTGTGTTTGGACAGAAAATGACCAAACCTTCAAATTCAGGGAATACTACACAATCCGTCTTACCTTCAAGTTCGGAGAGGTTTGTTTAGGGAAATACAGAAGCTGTACAAATTCAGGGAATAGTACACAATCCGCGTGACATTCAAATTCAGGGAATAGTACACAATCTGCATTACCTTCAAATTCAGGGAATACTACACAATCTGTGTTACCTTCAAATTCAGGAAAATACTACACAATCCCGTGTTACCTTCAAATTCAGGGAATACTACACAATCCCGTTGTTACCTTCAAATTCAAGTAGGGAATACTACACAATCCCGTGTTACCTTCAAATTCAGGGAATACTACACAATCCCGTGTTACCTTCAAATTCAGGGAATACTACACAATCTGCATTACCTTCAAATTCAGGGAATACTAATACTACACAACCCAAATTGTTACCTTCAAATTCAGGGAAATACTACACAATCCCCGTGTTACCTTCAAATTCAGGGAATACTACACAATCCCGTGTTACCTTCAAATTCAGGGAATCCCGTGTTATCTTCAAATTCAGGGAATACTACACAATCCGTGTTACCTTCAATTCAGGAAATACTACACAATCCGTGTTACCTTCAAATTCAGGGAATACTACACAATCCGCGTTACCTTCAAATTCAGGAATACTACACAATCCCGTGTTACCTTCAAATTCAGGGAATACTACACAATCCCGTGTTACCTTCAAATTCAAGGATTCAGGGAATACTACACAATCAGGGATACTACCAATTCAAATTCAAAGTAAGGGAATACTACACAATCCGTGTTACCTTCAAATTCAGGAAATACTACACAAATTCAAGTAATACTACACAATCCGTGTTACCTTCAAATTACTAGTGTTACCTTCAAAAAAACTACACAATCCGTGTTATCTTCAAATTCAGGGAATACTACACAATCCCGTTTACCTTCAAATTCAGGGAATACTAAACAATCCGCATTACCTTCAAATTCAAGGAATACTACACAATCCGCGTTACCTTCAAATTTGCAGGGAATACTACACAATCCGTGTTACCTTCAATTCAGGAAATGCTACACAATCCGTGTTACCTTCAAATTCAGGGAATACTACACTACCCGTGTTACCTTCAAATTTAGGGAAATACTACACAATCCCCACAATCTGCGTGACCTTCAAGTTCAGGGAGGTTTGTTTAGGAAAAAGAAGCCTACCCTACCAGCCACTTCTCACATATTTTCAACGCTCTCTCTTCCAGTGTGTGTGTGTGTGTGTGTGTGTGTGTGTGTGTGTGTGTGTGTGTGTGTGTGTGTGTGTGTGTGTGTGTGTGTGTGTGTGTGTGTGTGTGTGTGCGCGCGCACGTGTGTGTGTGTGTGTGTGTGTGTGTGTGTGTGTGTGTGTGTGTGTGTGTGTGTGTGTGTGCGTGTGTGTGTGTGTGTGATTTGTTTTCATTAATAGCAGGCATGGGTTCATCTTACTGGATGCGGAAAGTCCCTGTTTAAGACTCGAGCACTGGGTCGAATGCTCTGCCTTCACCATGTCAGTCATCAGTTATCTAATCTCTATGCATTTTTTAATAGGTTTTGTTGAGTCATACCAGTTTCAGCGGTGACCCCATTTACTCAGTGAGAAGGGTCACTGTGACGAACTCCCGTTTTGTTGAGTCATACCAGTTTCAGCGGTGACCCCATTTACTCAGTGAGAAGGGTCACTGTGACGAACTCCCGGTTTGTTGAGTCATACCAGTTTCAGCGGTGTCTCCATTTACTCAGTGAGAAGGGTCACTGTGACGGACTCCCAGTTTGTTGGTCATCATACCAGTTTGAGCGGTGACCCCATTTACTCAGTGAGAAGGGTCACTATGACGGACTCCCCGACTGGAGACACTCCACTCTGGCACAGTGGTATATGAGCTGCTTGACGGCCCAGTACCCGCTCTCCCCTCCTGTCACATTTGACCTGTCAGACGGGTCAAGGTGAGATTTTGGTGTATGTAAAATGGCCTGTCATATTTTTCAATCAACATACTGCGTTATTTCATGTTTTTTCATCATTCCTTTTCCCAACTGTCAAAATCTTGATTTTAAGCTATCGAAACACCCTCCAGGGTACTTTAGTTTTCCTGGGTCCCCCCAGGCGACGACCTTCTTTCAAACCATTCCCCTGCTTCTTGTGAGAAGGTGAGTTTGAATGAACAGTTTTCATCGAGTTAGTGATTTGCTTTATATGTTGAATTTGTGCTGTACACTTATGTTATGTTTTGTCCTGCTCTCTGTTTCGAGGGAGGTTCACAGTGATTTCTTTTTCTATTCTCTCCCATGCTACATCAGATTGCCTAATCCACCACATGCATATACCCATCCAGACACAGTTCATGAAGCACCACCAAGTCAAAAATCAGAAAAACAAAATATGTTGACAAAGACGCTGCAAGTATACTCTGTGTGCATGTGTGAATGTGCGTGTGTTTTGTGTGTTTGGGGGGTGTGCGCGCGAGCGCGCGCGGACGTGTGTGTGTTTATGTATGTGTGTGTGTGCGTGTGTGCGCGCGCGCGTGTATGTGTGTGTTTGTGTTTGTGTCTGTGTCTGTGTGTGGTCAGTCTTAGTCTGTTATCAACCGTGTTGCGTGCTGTTACGTAAGCAGTTCTTTGCAATCTTTTCCAAACTTAACCCAGATAACCACTTCCTGTTGACAGCCATAGAGAATGCAGCACAACTGTGCCAAGGTATTTATCCTGACTGCGGTTCTGCTGGTTGATAATTGCGTTTTTCCAGACATCAAAAACAAATGTTCTAGTAGTCTCTTTCAAGTCACATAGTTGTCAATCCGTCACAACCCCGCACTCCAGAGAACTGGCAAACGAGCATTAAGCAGGTCGTCTATCCGTCACAACCCCGCAATGCAGAGAACTGGCAAACGTAAAATAAGCAGGTCGTCTATCCGTCACAACCCCGCAATGCAGAGAACTGGCAAACGTAAAATAAGCAGAAACTCGTATCAGGAGTCGTCACCAATGTTTTTCTTTTTCAGTCAGTGGAGTTTTTCCGCCTTGCGCTGAACCCATTCCAACTTCCATTTCCTCAACTGGGTCTATTTACTGTGCAAGTCTGTGCTATTCTGGTCGCTTACTCTGGAGTCAACTTCAGTCCGATCAATTGTTTGCCAAGCAGCGTTAGTCTTCTCCATCTCCTCTCTCTCTCTCTCTCTCCTCTCTCTTTCTCTCTCTCTCTCTCTCTCTCATCTCTCTCTCTCTCATCTCTCTGTGAGAAATAAATAATGATGAAAACAATACACGCACGTGACTATGTACAACATGTGGTGCCTCTCTCGCTCTCTCTCCTCTCCGTCTTCTCTCTCCCTCTCTCTCGTCTCCCTCCTCTCTCTCTCTCTCAATCTCCTCGTCCCTCTCTCTCCTCTCTCGTCTCTCATCCGCGTCCACTCTCCTCTCTCTCTCTCGACTCCCCCACAACCTCCCTCGTGTCTCCTCCCCCCTCCTTCACACTAGAACACACCAGATCCCCACCTCTCCACAACAAAAACGTCCTGTGTGTGTGTTTGTGTGTGTACGTTCTCGTCACCTTTTTAACTCGCTTTCTAGGGCTGCTGTTTGAAGGCTGTGAAGTACGGATGACATCGCCTGAAGACAGAACCGTTCAGAGGTCAGCTCCGCCCACGACCGCCGCTTCTTGGCATGCTCTTCCTCCCTCCCTCCCTCACTAAAAACAACAAAAAGAACGACCCACCTTGCTGTCTTTTAACGGAACTCAGATTACCGCCAGGAGTCTAAAAGCTTCTCCGCAGTAAAATGAGACATTGTTCCCTGTGCTGTGTGAGGCAAATCCAGACTGACTCGGAGACAGACAGACTTTACCGGTATTCTGGGTGCTGGTTGCCTCTTTTCTTTGAATCTGATTGAGGTGCTTGCTTGCTTGCTTGCTTGCTTGCTTGCTTGCTTGCTTGCTTGCTTGCTTGCTTGCTTGCTTCATTCATTGATTAATTCATTCATTTATTCATTCATTTACTCGTTCACCCATTCTGGTGACTGACTGACTAACTGCTCTGATTCTGGTGAAAATGTGACCAACACAAGTAGAACTTGTACTACAACAATCTGATTCTGGTGAAAATGTCACCAACAAGTAGAACTTGTACTACAACAATCTGATTCTGGTGAAAATGTCACCAACAAGTAGAACTTGTACTACAACAATCTGATTCTGGTGAAAATTCACCAACAAGTAGAACTTGTACTACAACAATCTGATTCTGGTGAAAATTCACCAACAAGTAGAACTTGTACTACAACAATCTGATTCTGGTGAAAATTCACCAACAAGTAGAACTTGTACTACAACAATCTGATTCTGGTGAAAATGTGACCAACAAGTCGAACTTGTACTACAACAATCTGAATCTGGTGAAAATTCACCAACAAGTCGAACTTGTACTACAACAATCTGATTCTGGTGAAAATGTGACCAACAAGTAGAACTTGTACTACAACAATCTGATTCTGGTGAAAATGTCACCAACAAGTAGAACAGAAAGGAGAATGCTGCCACAACGACAAAAGTTGAAGCCAGCGCATTTGTAGAGGAAAAGTCGAGAAGATGTGACGAGGGAAAAAGCGCGGTGTGTGTGTGGGGGGGGGGGGGGGGGGGGGGAGAGGGGGGGAGGGGGAGCCGGTTCTCAAATGAAAGGGGCATAGATTACAGAGGAAAGAATGAACAGAAGGGGAAGGAACTATAAGTTACCCAAAAAAAAAAAACATAAAAATGGTGGTCCATCCTTGGGGAGATTGAATAACACCCATTAGTAAACCACTGCCAACATAATAGAGGATGGAAGAGAGCAGAATCCCTTGATTAAGACCATCAGGAAAACAAAGCCAGGCAGATCATTCCGTTCCTTCCAACACAAAAAATAACCAAATCCTCCAGAAGTAAAAGCTGTTACAAGCATGAAATGTTCAGGGATATCCTAAAGTGCTTGCGCACGTACGCGAGTCCTTCCTCTCTCTCTCTCTCTCTCTCTCTCTCTCTCTCTCTCTCTCCGCACGTCTCTCTCTCTCTCTCTCTCTCTCTCTCTCTCTCTCTCTTCTCTCTCTCTCTCTCTCTCTTTGTGTCCTCACACACACACACACACACACACACACACACACCACACACACACACACACACACACACACACACACACACACACACACACACCGCCACAACGTGCAACTGCAGCACCCTCTTCGCTTTAATAAAAACAACAGTCAAGGATGGAAAGCACTCCCAGCACGCTGGTGCCGTCGCTTGCAACAATGAAAATACCGAGCATTTTTGTCTTCAAACGTGAAAAAACTCTGTCCCCATATAAACAGCTGTGATATGGGGATGTGAACAAACATTTTTCGTCCTGAATTACTTGTGCACACTGATCTAAC